>JACEII010000068.1:4086064-4157765 GCA_014332785.1 Antheraea mylitta | reverse complement strand
AAAAAAAACTATTCTTAAATCGCGCCGAATCGTGGTTTATGGAATTAAATCCAAAAATTCATGTCTTAACTTTTTTAGATTATTTAAAAAAATACAAATAATTGTATGATTTTTATCTAAATAGGAAAAAACTAGTGTCAAAAATCGATTCGATGTTTAATATCGATTAAAATAATCGATTTTTAGATTAATCTATTTCAAATTGCAATCCCTACTTCGCCATCCTACTCGCGGACAGATATATTGGAGGCTTGACTTATCGCACTCGCTTACTCTTGCGCATTACTTATTTTCGTTTATACACACATCAAAAAAGTCTAAGCAACATGCGTGATATTACAAATTTTACCATTTATATTAATTAATTCCTAAGTATTTACTCAAACAAAGTGCGTAGGTAAGTAAACTTTTTTGTTATTGATGACATACTGGCTGGTTGTAAAAAAAAATTTGATTATGTTTTGTTTTTTCATAAAATTCAAATGACTGCAAATTTGTTTGAATTTAAGTGCGTTTCAATTGCTACGTTTAGTCTTGATTTTATAATTTTACCAACCATTTAAATAAGTTAGCGACAAAATTGAATTGTTAGATATTCTTTACGTCAGGAAGCGACGTCATTTGATGGCAGATGAAATGCAAAGAGCTGTAGGGATGTTGCAAGCGGGAAGTAATCAATCTCAGGTATCTCGACATTTTGGCATTCATAGAAGTGTTATTTGTCGTCTTTGGCAGCGCTACAATAATACAGGAGAACCCGCTGAACAGCATCCAAGCCGTAAAAGGAGTACAACCACTCGGAAAGACCGGTACATACAACTGACTGCAAGACGCCAGCCGATGTTAACCGCTCAAAAGATAAGTTTAAGGCTACAAATTTCAAGTTGTGTTGATGTAAGTCCTCAAAGTGTGCGAAATCGACTGCATGAGTACGGCCTACGAGCTCGACGCCCAATCAAGTGCCCACCGATACGTCATGGGAATCGCGCTCGTCGATATGAATGGTGTAGAGAACGCATAACATGGACCCAGGAACAATGGGATAAAATTATGTTTTCCGATGAGTCGCAATTCGGGTTTAAGCCTGATACAAGAAGAGTGCGAGAGTATCGTCGGCCCGGAAATACTGAAAGGCTCTGGTGCGTTCAGGAACTTCATCCATACAGCGGCCCAACAGTTATGTTATAGGCGGGTATTATGAAGAACAGGCGAACTGAACTCGTTTTTGTAAATGGAAACATGAATGCTGAAAATTACATTGAGGATATTCTTAGACCTTATGTCTACCCATTTGCACAAATCTTTAGCTCCGATTTTAGGTTAATGCATGACAATGCGCGTTCACATACAGCTCGGCGAACCAGTGAATACTTTGCAACGGAGAACATCCGGGTATTGCCCAGGCCTGCACAATCGCCAGATCTCAACCCGACAACAATCCAACAGCTGACGGATTTGCTACAATTCCATTGGGAGCGAATACCGCAAGATGACATAAACAGTCTCATTAATTCAATGAATAATCGTTGCCGACAAGTTCTGAATAGCAGAGGAGACCATACTTTGTATTAAATTGTTCTATTCTTTCACAATAAATACATTTTCTTTAGAAATTTCATTTTGTAAAAAAAGATTTTAGTTTCTTATGTATCTTAGTTTCTACAGTATATTCTAATATTGTTCATTTCTGTTATTAAAAGAACTTATAAAGACAACAGCTGTTATTTTTATATCATAGAACCCTAAAGATATTATTTTAAAAATAAAATACAACGTTATAATGTGAAGAACCATCCTAAAATTTAAATTAGTACATGTTGCTTAGACTTTTTTGATGATTGTGTTTCTGTTATATCTTTATTACATTTTATTTGTATTGTCATTTTTATGATTTATTTCTTCGTCTTCAATTTATGTACGTCCTCTTTAAATGTGCGTTGAGTACCGCAACCATGTGAATTCATAGAAAAGAGTCAAAAAATACCAAATCCAACTATAACCATTTCTAATATTTTACATTATTTTTCAAGGTCTTCAAATTTTGTACATGTAACATATGAAGGTAATGAAAAGAGCTTAACCTTATGGATAGCAAAATTTGACCTTAGTTTTCAGTGTATAAAAACTGTAAATCCCAAAAAAAAACCTATACATGTCGCATGAACAATTGAAATTGGATTTAGCCCATTTTTAAATGTGACGACTTAAGTGCTCAAATTTAAATATTCACATTCACAATATCTTCTTATGTATGTATTTTTCAGGCCCTAAATCTTCTCGAGTCCGGAGACCTCGCAGTCCTAAGCTTCGGCGAGAAACCGAACCTACTCCATCCGTTCACCGAACAGTTCTCGGAACATTCCGGTTCGAAGATTCTAGAACAGTTACGTTTCGAACAGAAGAAGACTAAGATCGCGCAACTGTTGGACTTCTGTTCGGTTCTATTCGAGGAGCAGACTGTGAAGAGTGACGCACTGAATGCGAAGTTATTGATGATAGTCAGTGACGGTAGAGGTATATTTTCTGAAGGGGAGACTCGGGTTCTGCAAGCTGTTAGGAGAGCGAGACAGCAAGGAATATTTTTAGTATACGTGATCATCGACAATCCTGATAATAAGGTAAGCTTAGAATATTTATTAAAAAATCACATTAAATTAAATAATGTGTAATTTAGATGATACTTTGACGAAACAAATGCAATGATAACGCACACATACGTAAAGTAATATTGTAACGCCACGCTGTGTTACATAATATGTGGAAGTAAGATGGTATATTCTCAATACCGGTCGTGAAAAAGAAATAGTTATGCGTTTCTTAGATACAGGCAGATTGACGAGGCTAGATGACTTTTGCTAATTAGTCAAGTTTAAACAAGGCGCTATGGAAGCGCTTATGACGTATCTACAGGTCTTTAGTTATAATATCATTGTTTATAACCAGTTTGTGTAATGTAATAATATCTTGGCTTGCTCACTTTAATATTGTATTGAAATTTCACTAGTTTTGAAATTATTGACATTTAAAAGGATTTCGAAAAAAAGGTGTGCTTCAAAGTCTACGGGAAAAATGAATGAATAAAAAAAAATTGTATTCTATTTGAATTTGATTTAACGATACAAAAATATGCGCTTTATGGATAGTTGATGTAGTGTTCATAATTACTGTTTAGATTTTACTGTATAGTTTAGACAGATATATTTATACTGGAACAAAGTGCCTTATCGTGGCTCCTACAGCAGTAGGAGTTGGTAGAAATCGTCACATAAGGAAAATGCGTTATGTCGCTTCATACGAGTATGCGTTTGAATATCGAAATTTCAGCTGATAGCATCGTGCGCTGCCGATTATATAACTCTAATACTGAAGGTGACGATACTTTGATTTAAAAAAATGTGATTTGTTTTTTTTTTGCCATTTGATTCATTATTTTATATCTAATCTTGAATAAATGATTTTTTTTTTTAGAAATATTAAATGAAAATTTTTTTTCGAATACTTTTACTTTACGTTAATTGCACTGAAAAATTATAGGATTTAAAAAATAGATGTCGACACTCACCTGTCGAAAATACGGAAATGAAAATCTGGATGTATTATATTCGAAGCGTAAAGTATAGTTTTTATTTCCACTTATTTATGTTTTTTCCTGTACATATAAATACATTTTTAGTGTAATAAGTTGTTTGTCACTTTCACTAGAACATTGGTCCGTTCTGTTAACTATCGTCTACGTCTTAAAAATCTGCTGTAAACCAAATATATATATGTATATTATTGTTCTGCATCTGACTTTGTACTTTTTACAGGATTAGTAACATTTTTCTTAATTTTGAAATATTTCCTTCCAGGATTCCATAATGGACATTCGACGACCAATTCTCGATCCTGTGACCAATTCGTTGGTCAGGTTCGAGTCTTATCTAGATTCATTCCCGTTCCCATTCTACATAATATTAAGAGATATGTCTGCTTTGCCTAACGTGTTGGGCGATGCACTACGCCAGTGGTTCGAATTAGCTGCGAACACTTCCAGTTAATCATGTGTAGTTTTAAGCTCAAATATTTACAGAGAAATAGTTTATATAAAACTTACTGTAATTGTGAATTTTGTTCAAGTTGAATAATAAAGATAATCCTATAAACGGAGTGTGTTTTATTTAGTAACTAGCTGTGCACGCGACTTCGTCTGCGTGGAAGCTTATGTAAAAAACAGTGATTAGTAAAGTCATCCGAATGTATTAAGGACGCGCTCTCAAATTTTAGGAGTTCAATTTCGGAATGGAGTTCTACTAGACGCGTATAGCTCACGCACGCAGACATGAAAACTGATAAGCCCAGCACTTACAGCGTACTATAAACGATTTTGATACTTCTATAAAAAATATTGCAATATTTACTTATTATTTATGTTCTACTTTTTATTATATTTGATGTAATAGTACCAAAATAAATTATAGTTTCTTAAGGTCATACTCACTCAAAAACAGTATAACTAAACGTAAATATGTATAAGTAATAGACAGAAACATCGAATGTGTGTTCAAATATTTAGCCCCTTGGCTCCCGATCAAGGCTTAATTTCGCAAAATCTTCATGAAGAGTAGTATTGTGGTAACTGGATCATAGTCTAGGTAATAACTAAAAACATCAAGTTTGTGCTAAGATGTTTAGTCTAGTGAAGGAGCAAGGTTTCAATTTTTTAAAGTTTGGTGAAAACAGTATTTATAATAATCTTAGTATAGTACTAATAGTTAGAAACATTGAGTTTGCACTCAAAGGCTTAGTGTTAGCTAAAGGTTTCATATTTTAGGACCAGGTGAGAGCTATTTGGTGGTAAAAAAAATATTAATAATAGCCTAGATACATGAAGTTTGCGCTCTGAAGTTGAATCTTGTCGTATCAGATAAGAGTATAATTTCTCATATACCAAGTGAGTAGCTGTATCATGATAACAGAATTTTGGTACTGATAATCGCTAGAAACCTCAACTTTGGGATCAGTGGTCTAGTCTCACAGAGTCAGATCAACGTTTCATTTTATGGATCAGATTAGTAGCTGTATCATGATAATTGAACTTTAGTATTCATACTAGCTACAAACATCAGGTTTGGGTTCAGATGTTTAGTCTCACACTATCTGATTTCATTTCTCATGCGTTGATGCGCTAGTTGCGTATGCGTATCTTTATCGTGATACCAAAATTTTTGTATAGTATAGAGCAACTAGAAATATAGGATTTTATGCTGAAAAGTATCATAGTGTCTTATTAATGTTTAATTCCTCATGGGCTAGACAAGTGGCTATATCGTGATAACTGAATTTTAGTACATATAGATATTAGCTACAAACATTGAGTATGTGATCAGAGATTTAGATAGGAGAATTTTTAAATTAGTCTTTGCCTCTATATCAAAAATAATTCTGTGAACAACATACTACAAAACACCTAAACTGTAAGTTTTAATACCGACAGTACAACAGACAGCATAAGACGGCCTATGTGTAAAACGAACCCTAATTCCACCGACAAACTTTGCATCTCTAGCTTAGATACACTTTTCAAAACATAAAATATAAAAAGAACTAACGTAATAAAAACCAAAATTAGAATATTTTTTTCAACCTAGTTACAGTGACTCCTACTACTAGAAATATAAACCACTATAAAAAGTTGGTTAGTTTTTCGAAATGATCACAACGTTTTGTGAAGTGTATACGTATTTCTACAGCGATGTTATTTTTTTTTTAATCGAGTGCGAAGCGACGTACATCCACCCGCTATGGCGCACGAGCGCAGTTTGAAACGACGTAAATCCTTCTACACTTTTGTTTATATCGAACCTAAATAAAGAAATAACTTGAACCTTATTCCATGGGAGTTAAAGTCTACCTAATTAACATAAAATGGTGCAATTTTGTTCACAACTAAATATTTTTTTTCTCAGATCTAGTATACATAACTTGGATTTTATTTTATGTTATTTAAACTTGATTATATGTAGCATAACCAGATATTTTTTTAAATTAAGAAAACCGTAAATTTACTGTGATTTTCATACCGCAAATTAGGCTGTTTTGCGCGAGGAAACTACGGAGAATTGATTTTATTAGTTTTAAAAAACAATCATCCATACATCATTGTTAAAGGTTCAATATATCTGTAGTTAGTATTATGTTTACCAAAACTGAGTAGTTTTGTTGTAATTCTTGCCGAAAAATTTGTGTCACCGTATCGCGCAAGCAACGCACTCAAGGGCTCCCTACCGAGGGATCGAACCTAGACTTGAGCCGCTGCCGTGGGAGGCCTAATCGGGTGTGCGGGAGCGAAATTAACCCCCAGTCCACGGCGGCGTGATCTGTGGTTACGCGGGCGAGGGCGTGAGCACGCTCTGTTTCGAGGGACAGGCTGGTACTGATCGTTCGCTGACGTGATTAAATCAGGAGGGTCGTTAAAAATGCATCGCGGACGTCTTTTATAACGCGCAGCGTTAGGTACGGGTTCATAGTTTGCGGCGGATACCACTACGGACTGGGATGATTCACGACTTTTTCAAAATAACTAATCGTAAGTGATTTTACTTACGTCCAGATAGAAGGGATCTCTAGGTCTCTATGGACATCGACTCTCCGGATGTACCACGGGGCACCGGTCACTTTACGTAAAACACAATTTTGGAGAACCTGCAGTTTACCAAAGTTATCTTTGGACATATGCGCAAAAACGGGGCAGCTATATATCATCACGGGACGGATACACGTCTTATACAAAGTGAGCTTGTGTCTGAGGGACATCTTACTCTTATGACAAAGTAACGGATGGAGGCGACCCAAGACCATAGCGGCTTTGTTTCGCACTCTGTCTGTATGTGAATTGAACTTTAAATGTTTATCTAATGTGACACCGAGTTATTTGACCTCTTCGACCCAAGGAATATCGATTCCGTATAGCCTGATGGGCTCAAATTTATTAACGCATTTCGTGGGATCGAAGAGTATTGCGGCACTCTTATCGGGATTAACTTCTATGCGCCATCGACGAAACCATTCACCGAGAGTATGAACGGCTTTTTCGATGCGCTTCCTAAGAAAGTCCGACCGCCAGCCGGAACTGTAAATAACGGTATCGTCAGCGTAACAACCTATCTCGACCCCCCAAGACCGAGGTAGGTCACTGATGAACAGATTGAAGAGCGTGGGCGCGAGTATGGAGCCCTGTGGCACACCTGAGCGTATCGGGTGGGGCAGCGATAGTTCACCATCCACTCTGAAGCGGAATGTCCTATCAGTGAGATAATCGCGGATAATATGAATTAACCTATCGGGTACGCGAGATTTCCATGATTTATGGATAATCCCTCCGTGCCACACCTTATCGAAGGCCTTGGCGACATCGAAGAAGACTGCAATTGTGCGTTTCGGTTTACGTTTCGGATCGGCGTTAAATTTAGAGAAAATGTACTCCGTGAGGCGGTGTACTTGATTCGTGCAAGAGTGTTCGGCGCGAAATCCGAACTGCTCATGTGGTATTAATTTTAAATCTGTAATCGAGAACTGAAGACGGTTCAGAAGGAGCCGCTCGTAAAGTTTTCCTAAGGTATCTAACAGACTAATGGGGCGATAGCTAACGGGAAGCGTAGCTTTCTTGCCGGGCTTGTGAATACCTATCTATACGGCCTTTTTCCAGACGGCCGGAAAATGACCCTGGGACATGGCCGCATTGAAGACGCAGACCAATAGAGCTATGATGCGATCAGGAAGGAGTTTCAGAACCTCGTTCCTGATGCCATCGGGACCTGGAGACTTCCTAGGCTTGAGACGCTTGATTGCGCCTGCAACTTCATCGAAAGTGATCGCGGTTAGGGTATCCGCTGGAGGAGACGCGACTACATGCTCTGCAGCTGTTTGATTAATCCGTTATGGAAAGGGTCAGTGTTATCAGTGCTTGGCGAACACTGTTTCTCTAAGCTTGCGGCGAGGCATTCTGCTTTATCTATGCTATCGAACGCGGGAGGCAACCCGGGGCCTCTGTCGAGAGGAGGCATTGGAGTGACTATATCTGATTTCAGAGTTCGCGCTAGAGTCCAGTACGACAGTTGAGACGGCCGGAGACCCTCCAGGAGTCTGTCCCACCTGTCACCTCGGATCTCAGAAATACGAGACTTGACCGTTTTTCGTAACGAACGTAGACGATCGCGATTCTCTACAGACGGGTAAGCGTCGTAAGCTCGAGTCGCGGCGTTCTTTTCCGTGATCAATGCTCTCACATCGTCAGGGAGTATAAAACGGCGATCGTTCGCCGCTTGTACCTTTTTCGAGGTCACCCTGACGGCGGTCTGGAGATAATCAACCAGGGAATCGATGGCCGAATCCGCGTCGGCATTAGACACCAACACGTCCGGAATCCTGTCTAAACTACTAGACGACGGATTTTTTTTTAAATATTGAACGAGTTTCGCGTAATCAGCCACCCTAACCGACGGCGGAGTGAAGTCAGAATTGTGACCTAACTGTAAAACAACCGGGCGATGATCTGAATCAAGTTCGTGTACGACTTGTATGAGTCGTACAGGAAGCGTGATATTTTTTAAGAGAGCTATGTCTAAAACTGTTGGTCGGCAATGATCTTGATAGTGCGTGGGTTCCGAAGGGGCTATGACGTCAAACGCGAGAACCCTACCTAGTTCGTCGAGTATCCTCCCGTTACGAGAGGTACACGGACTATTCCAGATAACGTTCCCGCTATTGAGGTCCCCCGCTATAATAACTGAATCTCCTAAATTAAGTAGCGCCTGCCTCGGATGGATGACAAATACGCGGAAACTAAAATAATATTCGAGTGACCGGTCACACCTAATTTACACACTGACACTTCCATATTGGTTAGCGCGGGAGGATCTAACGGCATGCGGTATAACGAACGCGTGAAAATGGACCTTTTTTGAGAGCGCATCCTTAAGTCCATTTACTTATCTACATTTCTCTCGTACTTACGCCGCGTCGTCATTAAAACTACAATAACTTTTGATAGACTGGACCAACTTTAATGAAACAAAGACAAAGTTACTCCCGAGGATATGCTTTACGATTTTATTGTGAACTCAGTACTTTAGCAGTGATGTGTGTTCATACAAACATTTCTAAAAATAATTTAGATATATATTTTATCACCTAACACCTACATTATTTTTTATGAATAAAATATGAAATGATTATTATTATTATTTACCAATTTTTTCGTCAGCTTCTATGATTTAATAATATGTCTGTAATAATCTTCATTAGTAAACAGAATAGTAATAAAAATTACAGTTGCCTCTCTTCATTATTTCAATGCTTATACTTTTCAAGCAATCTTATTAGGTTTTTAATCCGAATAAAAGGTTAACTGTCTAATAGGAAAAAAATATTCTTTTGATGTTATAGAAGTTTTTACCTTATCGAGGTTCTACTGTATATTTGTAATCGGACAAAAACTCGACAGCATTTTTTTTTGTTTCTTTATGAGTGTCTGTTTTCAAATTACAATGAAACCCCAAGACCTACTTCAGGTGCAGACTACAAACTTTTTAACTTATCTCCAGTTTCTTCATTAATTAGTTATACCTCTTTCCCTTTAGCGACAATAACAATTTTGCATCAAAATATTGTGATAAATTCCATACAAACCTTTGAAAATAATATACATCGCTACCTCATCAAAACTCTTACCCACTCCCACCCGTATATAATCTGTTAGTTCAGATTTGTCGTCTCTACATTTCGATAAGGTAATAAGGTAGAAATAAAATAACATTAATTTCTAAAAATATTATGTATATTTGTCAACTGAAAATTAAACAATATCTTAACATATTATACTTAGAAATATTTTGGGAATTAACAGAAACAAAGCTCGAGTAACTTGTTAACGTTAGGCCTGTTACTTAACATCAATAAATAAACGTGATTTCATTACTTAGACCGAAATCCGTCAACGTACAAATCCTCAAAGCTATAATAATTATACACCTAACCATTTAAATATTGTGTTTCTGATAGAAACAAAAATACATCACTTATGAATCTCCTATTACCTAAATTGCTAATATACATACACAGGGAATCAGTTTACAAGAAACATACAACTGTATGTGATGATAAAATGTCTTATAAAAACTCAATAAACGCAAATATACAACCAATTAAATGTCACAATTAGGTATTTGAACATTTTCGTAATAAATCGGTCATATATACGTTTGATAACAAAAAACTTTTTTTTCGCAATAATTAACAAGTTATATCAAATTAAAAATTAATTTTTGAATCCAGTACCAAAGAACCGCCGACAAGCCCCGAACGAACACGAGCGCGTGTGACGTCATAATGTTAGTTTTCACCCATTGTAGCATACAGAGATAACAATATGTTTTACTTCCGATCTATTTAATTCTGTTGTCATTATTAAATACTCAAAAATATATCGAAAATGTCGAATCTCAACAGTTATCGCTCGCTCTTGTTTTGTACCATTATGTACGAATACTGCAAAAACGACTCCCGAAAAAATGTTGTTAAATTCTCCACAAGACGAAATACGTCGAAAGAAAAGCAGTGATTATCTCAAAACATAATCGATTTTTTTATCGCTGTGAAGATCATTGGTATGTAAGTATCTCACAAAAATAATCTTATTAATGACTATTTATCTAAGTGTACGGATCAAATAAGTAGAGTTCAGTAATTATGTTATTCAACTGGGCTCCAAAATCAAAACCTGTACAATCGTAGAATAACAAATTTTTCATGGATAATTAATTTAAAGCAATTAAATAATTATTCCATGTATTTTTATCTAATGATTTTTATCACATATAGCTAACAAATCGTTTTTTCTTTAATAAACTGGAGATTTTTACATCAAATCAAGCATAATAGCTTTTTTTTCTCGAACTGACTACATACACTATTGAACGAGCAAGGTCTTCACAGCTTCACCGGACTACATCATAATAGCTGTTAACGCTGTACTGTTATGGAACTGCTTTAACTTTATGACATCACAAGTATGGTGACCAATCACGGCACGTTCACAGTTACGTGATTTTTTTAAATAAATTTTTAATTGTATACAATTGAATAAAAGTTTTTCTCATGAAATATCAATATAAATAATAGAAAAGGTTTTAAAATATTTTTTTTTCATAATCCCAATTACGATCACTCGCCTTGTTCATGAACAATTTTGTTTGCTGGAAACACTATTTAGAGAACTTTACAGGTAACATTCTTTGCAATATATTTTCATTAAAAACCGTACATACCGTACACAAAAGGCACGGTAATTATAGCTATTTTAATATAATCGTATAGCGTAGTCTTTAGTCACTGCTATTTCACAGGTGATAAATGAAAATAACACAAGATTTACAAGTTAAAACATTTTAGAAGGGACTTCTACCCGAGCCACTTTACATATATATTTCATAGTGTATGAAAAATAGCAGTTTTAGAAATTCACGACTATCCTATGACAAATTATTTTTCATTTCACATGAAAAATAACAGTGTCTCCTGACATATTGTGTGATATTAATTGAAGGTTATGGATGTATTTACTGATTGTTTTATATCATATCATTGGAATGTTAACTATGTAATATGTAAATATTGTTAGTCTTTTGTAAACTGATTCGCAATATTCAACACGTGTATACCAAAATATAAATTATTATACTTTGCAATAAAACAGGCTAAATGTATATTATATATTGACATAACATTAAATTAATCCTAAACGTCTCTTAGAACCATGATAATGTCTTAAAATCGAGTAATAATAAATATGATAAATAAAAAAAAAGCATGCCCCGTCATTTGAGCTAATTTTAAAGCTGTTCTAGAAGAATGAATGCACATAGAAATGAATCTATAGTTATTGTATTCAAATAAATTAGAAAGAAAAATGAAATTTTTGACATCGGCATTCAAATTGAGTATGAAAAGATTTGATCTATCGTTGATTGTAAGATTATTATAACAAGGCCATCGTTGGTAAGTGTTGGAAAGTTATAAAAAAAAATAATATTAACTGTGAATACTGGGCAAATAGTGACTATTTCAAATTTTAATAATCATTTTGGGCATTCGAGCATATTAATTATTACAAAATATTAAATTTCCATCAACATTCTATACCTAAGTACAACTGAATTATTTATAATAAAACGAAAAACTTTAACAACACTATTTGACCAGAAGCCACAGATATGTATTGTTATTTATAGCTTAACCAGTACAAGAGGTCGAAATTGTATACAATTTAATTTTTATAAACCTGTATTTGGAGGGTGGTCTCATTGCGAAGTATTCATTCACTTGGAGTCCTTGGACGAATGATTGTTGGTCTCTTCAGTCTTATCACTGTCGCCGTAGAACTTTGGCTGGAATTATTATTAATATTTATAGTTACCGACAATTTTCACCACAACCGACTTCAAAACAAGGAATTAGTTAATTTTATTGCCGGGATCTCGAGATGTTTCTGGATTGGACTGAATTTGACTCTATTCTTTTAAATATTGGTGATGTTTCACTCGATATAATTGATGGATATTTTGACAAAACAAATGGGAACATAACGCACACATATGTAAAGTAAAATTGTAACGTCACACAGTCTTAGTTACAATGTGGAAGTAAGATGGCGTATTCACAATATCAATGGTAAAAAGAAATAGTTATATGTTGCTTAGTTACGGATTGACGGGGCAGTCGTTAAAAATAAGCTAGTTAGCCAAGTTTTAACAAGGCGCTGTCGAAGCGTTTATGACGTATCTACAGTCTTTTATTCATAATATCACTGGATATAGTTTGGTTATTGTGCACAAGTGAACGGGAAATACTACCACGGAGCATGGATTCTGACTTGCCACAAAAACTCCCTGGAAAGTTCTAACAAGAGAGCCACCATTTAGTGAGAACATTGAAATGATCACAAGTACTTGTAATATCATCTATCTACTCGAGAATGGCAGTAATAATAATCTACTAGAAGAATGCATGCAAAATAAAATCGATTTAAAAAAAAAAAAAAATTCTAAAAAGGTTATTTTCAGGAGTTTTAGACTTTAGATTTCAACGATACACTAGGGAAATGCCCAATGCGAATAGGAATATCCATAGTAATTGAGATATTGTTAGGTTTATATAAATTTTAGAATGGATAGGTGATACTATGGACAAGGATGTTTTGTTGATTCTTTAGAGTATCTACATTTTGAAGTCGGTTCATTATATAATAATATAATTAACAAGGTTTGCACAAAATCAAAATACGAATCTTTATTAGCTTACAATCTCGAATCTTTTTTACACAGCAAAAATAGCTTCGAAAATAATGAATCACAAAAATATGAGTGGAAAAAAAACAACACAACAAACAAATTAGTGAAAATATATGCGTTCAAAAAACAACAATACAATAACTAAGAGGACGATGTGAACAACATTCTTCTTGATTTGATGTCTTTGTGAATCTTTTTTAAAACCATGAATTAACCCAAAACATTGATTAAGCGATATTTTTCCGAAATTGCTTTTAAAATGTCTACATAAGAGTTACCTCAAGATAATTTTAAAATGACACCTTGTTATGCAATAATATACCATGATAGAATTATGGAAGGTAACACGCACGTAAAAAATATAAACACAACTAGAATATTATTATGTAAAAAGCATGACATATCGCATCTAGCATTTGACTTACTATGAACTATACTGTCGTAACTTTATTTCTGATTCCATTATTGACACCGTTATAACTTGTAAATCCCTAGAAACAAACGATTTCTTCTCTAAATTCCATTTTTTAACATTACTAATACAATTCATTAAACGATGAAGGTAAAATATGTTTTAAAATTATCTTCCAAAGAAGTAAAATAATTGCCTTAATATTTTATGGCTTTAGGCGTCTAAATACTAGGAGTGTGCGAATATCGCTCGAATCGAATTTTAATATTCGGTTCAAAATTCAAATCGGAAAATTCGCTTCGAGTTTCCAATAATTCGAAATTCTTCAAAAAATTCGATTTTCGAATATTCGATTCGGAACGAATAATTCGTAAGTTCAAATTATTCGCAAACCCCTACTAAATACTGAATGATGAAAAAGCAATTACCTAAACTTGCGATATTAAGCAATTTTCCTTCAATCATAATTTTGAGTTATAACTAGCTTATACTCCTCACTTTGCCTGCGTCGTTTATATTAACAATATATTTTATACATTCAAGAAAAAACATAAGCAACACACTGCTTGTCCCGATTCTCCATGACAAGAAAACTTGAGCCTTATAAAAATCGATCTAATAACTTGGTATTAAATTAAACCATCGAGATCATTTTTAACAAGTCAATGAATAGCAACCAATACTTTTAAAAAATGTTCGAAATCTATTCGGTAGTTTTTGCGTAAAATTTCTATTAGAAGATAAAATGCTTAGCAGATAATTCTTGCACAACTTTAAACCAACGCATAAGATGTTTGCTAAAATAATCACAACCACACAACAATACTGCACCGTCACAATGAGCACCTAAGTTTGATTCAATCACCTTTCTTAAATTACACGGATGTCTATATCAAAAATCCGTTTGCACCCTTTTGTAGGTACCTCCTCCGTCATTGCCATAGATAGATAAACTCACGGCTACCTAAAAGAGTCACAAGATTTCATTCGCCTTTATTCAAAATATTTCTTGAATTAACCACTTTAATTACATTTATATTAAAATCAAGGATAGAAAATATAAACTGCTTAGTATTTCTTACCTCATCATGATTTTCCTCTGCATTAATGCGGTCATCATCATCATCGCTATCTTCGTCTACTGAAGAGTCGCCACCTGAACCAGCCGGGTCTGCTTTCACTGAAAAAAAAAAAAAAATATATCACAGCGTTTTTTACATGAATAAAAGACTGTTTTTTTTTTTAACTTTATTTTTGGCATCCAATCTTTCAGAATATTACTGCCATTGTCGTGTAGTTAATAAGATTACAAGCGTCATGTGATTATATCAATATTTCCATATTCTAACAAGATGGTGGCTCCCTTTCTAGAACCTTCCAGGGAGTTCTTGTCGCATCTCAGAATTTCATGCTCCGTGGTATTATTTTCCATTCGCTTCACTTATGCACAATAAACTAACTATATTACGTAAAACACCACCAAATTTACAAAATATAGAGTCAAATAACACAAGATTATGAATAAAATATAAAATTCTATACATGACAGATTAACATCCCGTCAAAAACTCCCGAAAGACTGCTTGTGTTGCTAGTCCCATACATGCGCGCATTGCCATGATGTTTTGTCTATGGTTGCAAGAAATGTAGGAGTGGGGAGAAATTATCGCCATGCGTTATAAACTACAATATAGTATTGCATATTATCTCTTTGGTAATTTGCCTATGTTGACATCTTGCTATTCTAGATCATTCTACGTACACCGAATATCTGGCAATTAAGTTTAAACCCTGTATTTGCCACACGTTGACATTGGTGGAATTGCCTACACAGGCAAAGGTTATACCGAAGAAAAAAAAGAACTATCGGAATGTATGAACATAGACGCAACACGATAATTGGCTCCACGATTTTTCGACACATTAAAGGAACTCGGAAAATCTAATTTCGAATTATTATGGAAATGACAAAGATGCGCGAACGTTATTCTGCGCCCTTGTCGGTATTAATTATGAGGTTAGTTTTTAGCGCGCAAAGAGTAAGCCGAAGCTTCGTCACGCAAGTATGGGACTAGCATCATTTAAGACAATTGAAACGTCATTGTGAGAAAATTTTCCTTCAGATTCGTATAGCATTGTAAATACATAAATTGTCTGAAATATATTATTGTCTTACGGACATTAGCAGCCATGGTAATAGTTTTAAATTAAAATACATTTGGTGAATTACAAAGGAAAAGCGATGTGCAGTATTTTTTAAAGATTCAAATGTTAACTCACACCTTTTTTCCCGATCTAATGTGAGCAGAAACAATTAAAATTCATTGTATATATTATTGCAAAGATTATTATTTATAAACTTAGAATTTATAGTCACAGTAATATTATTCTATTTTATTTCATACATTGAATTGTTATTTTGTGTTAAGGAAAACAACATTACAATGTGTAATAAATATTTATCATATTTCTTTGTTATTTTTTAAACTCGGTTTTCATAGCATCCTCTTTTCATTTAAAACAATAAACAATAGTAATATGATTATTAAATGGTTGCAAAAATATAAGCTCATAGACATAAACGCTAATTGAGACCACAGTTCCATATAAGTTTGTTATTATTAATAGCATTTTTTTTGTTCAAATATGTAAGTTTAACAATTTTTATAGCGATCGCATGAACTGATTCACTGTAGTGCTATCTTGTACAGAGTTATAATAACATGTATAGTATAAAACCTCCTTCAAGACGGAAACAACTCTCATGATAATCTACTAATTGATATTTGGGATTATCGCTCTTAGAAATACAATACACATTTCGTTTCAGACTGATACGAACGGCTAAGAGTAAACTCTCATATAAGTTTAATTATTATTTATAATATACTAGCTTCTGCTCGCGAATTTATCTGCGTGGAATAACGACTTTGGGCTAACAGGCAGCGGTAGCTCTCAATAGGAAAAAAAAAGATTTTGAAACATTCTTCTTTGGTACACTGCTCCTATTGGTCTTAGCGTGTTGATATATAGTCTTCCTTGAGATATGAGTATCTAATACTAAAATAATTTTTCAAATTGGAGCGGAACCTTACATATTTCGAAGCAATCCCCTATTTCCTATAGTTATTTTTCTCGAATCAACAGCCTAAAAAAGAAGCTTCAAGCCTTTAAAAATGACGATACTTCCATACAATTTTTCATTCCCCATTTTAATCCTTTCCAACCCTTTTCACGCATTAAAAAGTAGCTAGGTTACGCCCTTTCCAAGCTCTAGACTATATTTTCTTTTTTTTTTATTGTAGCACGGCAGTGACTGCACTATGCCGGATGGTAAGCACAGTACAGTCCAAAAATACTAGCGACCTCCCATTGACACACTGTCCATCGCCGGTCGCCACTATCATGCCGGCCTTTAAAAAGCTGGATATATACAGGCTGATCCCGAAACGCGAACCGTAGAAGCGAATCACAATGACGGGCTTTTTCGCCACATACATGGTGGTTGCGACCCAGTCAGGCTGTAAAACCCTACCACCCCGCTTGCGCCATTGCCTCGTTCGTTATTCAGCAGGGTGTACCACGTGCAGGTGAGGTTGGTTTGGGTGTCTCAAGTCTTATGATGTTATTCGACACCCCTTACACCCCAAAAATACAAATTTAATTTAAATCGGTTCAGTAGTTTTGGCGTGAATGCGCAACAGACTGAATTTCTTTCGCATTTACAATATTCGTAAGGATTTTTCAGTAAAACTAATGTTTCCTGAAACATTACAATCTGACGGTAGATATGCGATCGTATTTGTGTAGCGTATAAAGCAAAAATCTTTATACCTTAAAAACCCAAAATTCCGATACAGAACCTTCATCAGGAAAATTGTCAGTTTGCATTATTTCGGGAAATCAGTGTTGTTTTATAAATAAAATATGAGATAAGACGAAGTTATCTTGACACCTTTACCGATATTTATCAGATTAGAGGAAAAATAAAATCAATATTAAAGAAAAACGAACTCAAGAAAATAAATATAAACCCATTGCTTAATGTACTACATCTGTATTATACGTACAAAGACTTAAAACCATGCGACCGAAAGTTCTGGAAGTTCTAATATTTTAGTGCTATACAATATATCTATACTAATATTACACAGAGGTAAAGTTTGTGAGTTTGTGAATTTGTAGGGGTAATCTCATGAACTACCTTGTCCGATTTGAAAAATTCAGTGTTATATAGCTCATTTATCGAGGAAGGTTATAGGCTATAATATATCATCACGCTAAGACCAATAGGAGCGGAGCACCAATGAAGAATGTGTAAAAATCATATTTTTCCTCTTCAAAGCTCCCACTGCGTGTTAGCCTCAGTCCAAAGTTACTTTTTATATAATAGAAGGCAAACGAATAGGTGGGTCACCTGATGTTAAGTGATCACCACCGTCCATAGACACTTGCAACACCAGGGGAGTCGCAAGTGGGTTGCCAGCCTGTGTTGGGGAGGGGGGGGGGGGGAAGGGAAGGAGAAAAGGGAAGGGGAAGGGGAGGGTAGGTGGGTCTTCGGCGCTCTCACTGACCGAACGAAACGCAACAATGCAAGCATTGTTACTTCACATCGGTTTTATGTGAGAGGGTGGTAGTACCCTGGACGAGCCGACCCGTTCATGCTGAAACCAATAATAGCTTCAGCTTGGCTCTACCACTTACGCGAAGAAAGTCGCCTTCAGAGGCCAGTTAAGTTATAATTTAGACACCAACGGTACGTCCAGGGAATTAGTATTAATGTGTACACACAGTATTATCTACCCTTCGTTTACTTTTATACTAAAAATGATAAGATAGCCGACATTTATTTATTTATTCGCCGTATGATAGTAACGTGTATTTTTAATATAGGGTTTACCAGCGGAATTAACCAAAGTTATTATTTAATTTTCCTTATTATATTTTGAGTAAGCATACTGCTTATTGATTGGAATCTGTAGTCCGGTGAAGCTGTTAAGACCTTGCTAGATCAATAGCGTAATCTGTTCGAGAAAAAAAAAAGACTGGAATCACCCCAATTACGCTATTATTGATCTGTCATCAGCTCAGGGAAAAATTTCTAAGTAAATTGTATTCAATACGTTGATAAAACTAATCTGGCAATAACGGTAAAGGATACCGGGAATGCATTACATATGTCGTGAGACAAAATACTTAAAAAACCTAGTTTTAATATTGAAAAAAAAAGTGTGTATTTATGTACACGCGTTAGAAGTAATACTTCTTTGGCGTAACAAGATATACATCTTTTAAATTTAAATCTATTTTTTTCTATCATTTTATCTTCTTTTTAATTTTTTTTTACAAAAAAATATATTTCGCCTTATTCTACGTTTGTAGAAAAAACAAAAATACAAAGAAACAAAATGTTGACTATAGCTCAGGGTGTCGGTTTTTCGTGGTGTGCGCGCGCATCGTAAAATTTACTCTATTCATTTTTCCCTAACGCGCCAAAAGAAGTATAACTTCAAAAATACAAACCCATTTAATTTGATTTAATGAAAGCAAACGATAGGCGTAGTCTACTAATAAGATACAATTATCAGACAATCTTTTTATCAATAAAATTTGTTGCGCGGGTTTATTGCTTTATAGTATAACAGTAAGGTATATTTGAATTACTTTAGATAACAAACACATACAATATATAATCAATATAAATTAGATTTCCCAATAATAAGGTTAATATCAAATTCCTATATATCCATATATGTAGAAGGCCCGAATTGTTTCTATGATAATTCTGATCAAGGGTTATCTTTCTTTTCTGTCATAATTTATACCGTTCGATTATAGGTATACTCTATTTTAAAATTAGCATAAGTACGTATAAATTTAAAGCGATTTTTACAATATTACAAGCCATAGGGGTTATGAGCATAATGAATCGGTCCTATATATCATTACATAGTATAAAACAAAGTCTAAGAGAGGGAAGGGAGAGGGAAGGGAGAGGGAGGGAGGTGGGTCTCCGGCGCTCTCACTGACCGAACGAAACGCAACAATGCGAGCACTGTTAATTCACGTGGGTGTTTCTGTGGGTCGCGTGGTACTACTCTGGACGAGCCGACCCATTCATGCTGAAACCAGTTACAGCTTCAACGTGGCTCTACCACGTACTCGATTTATCGATCTCGGATCGAAATCCGTAATACATACCTGGTGTGGTGTTGGTTGTGGGCTGGTTGAGAGGGCGGGCGCGCTCCCTGTTCAGCTCGTCGTAGCACTGGAGGCACACGCGGAGCGGCTTGTCACTCTGCCCTCGCAGTATGTACCGTTTCGACGAACACGGACCGCAGACCACCGAGCCGCACTTACGGCAGTGGTGCTGACAACAATAATGTCAAAATAGTCAGAGATCAATCCTCCGAGGAGGCTGTGAAGGCCCGTCAGATCATAGTTGACGCGAAAATAAAAATTGAAACAATTTAGTTCAGTAAAGTTGTGAAAGCCCATCAGACTATAGCATATGATTAGCTCGAATAATAGAGACAAAGCAATTGAGTAGATCTTGGTCCTAACAACACACTAATGTATTTATTATCTATGTATAAAAATAGCTTGAGACAATTTAGTTCGGTATAACTGTAAAAACCCATTCGACCAATAAATAATATAATATAATAAAGTATAATATAATCTATTTGAAAAACCAAAAATATTCATTATTCATAGATAAAACAGTTGAGTAGAACTTAATGCTGTCAACAATATTTTATTATCTATACATAAATAGTCAGAGACAATTTAGTCCGGTAAAGCTCTAAAGGCCCATCAGGCCAATAGAATATAATCAGTTCGAAAATAATAAAAAAATAATCAGAGACACACAAACTTCAGTAAATGGTTGTCTTAAGTTTTTCAACCGATTCTCTAATTTTTTTTTAATTAGATATAAACGAGCTCTAATGTTAGTTATATCAATAAAGAATTCGAGAAAACTATTTTTTCCTTTAATATCGAAACTTGAAAAAATTATGAATTATATTGTCGAATCTCGACCACTAATGTTATAAATGAATACATTATTAAGAAACTAATATAATCTATATACCATAGTAATATCTGTATCTATGAAAATACTCTATGTTGTCCTCGATTCCTTTCAATAAAAATATGGTGAAAAAGTATTCTATTTCTTTGTGAACTAATTTAACTTCAATAGACAAAGTAGATTACAGTGATATGCAATATTATTTATTTAGATCTTATAACCTAGTTAACAGTTGTATATCAATACTAATACTCGAGATTTGTTTTAACATAAACACTATACTATCTGCTCTGCTTATCTTTAGCAAGAAAACATAAATCATTCAAAACGAAGCAGAGCATAGTAAAGTATAATTAGTCAAGTGAAAAAGTAAAGAGTTCGGAACATACAATTTGGATATTTCTATACTACTACACTACTGTTATAAAGAAAAGGGATTTGATTTTTTTGTTTGTAATCAATAAAGTTCAGAAAGAATAAATCGGCGAGTGAAATGGGTCGAAATCTATATTAACGCAATTGAAGCCGGGAGCAAAACCTAGTTTGAAATAAAAATAAAACATTTACAAAAAATGATATGCTTATTTATATATTGCTCTAAACAATTTTATTACACGTTCATATGTCCAACAGACTTTTATGATTAGTTAATTAAAACGAACATGTTTCAACATAAAGCAGGAATATGCATTTTATAGGTATACTTACTGTCCGGCCCATCCCGATTGTATTATGTATATAGTAAGAAAATAAGAACAAATGTTCCCTTTACGAACACGTCAATTTTGTCAATATTCTGTCTCACTTACTTTTCTATATAGACATTTTTTAATCCCAAAATTTTCATTTTTAAACATTTTTTCTCATCCAAAACTTATTCTAACAATTACAAATAACAAAAAATGATTAGCCAAACATTCTGATGTGATGTGCTTACATACATTCAATTTTTTTTTTTCTATACATGTATATGAATTTATTGTAATAAAGGCGTAATCTACTTACTCTTCTGTTGAGGACAGTGAACTGTGTCTTTTTACAGTGCATGCAGATTGATGCCTCGTTATCTGGAACCCAAACAGCTGCATGCTCCGACGGCGGTTGTTTACCACCTAATAAATTTCGGTCATTAATTCAAATTCGTCACTGTCTAAATTCATCACACATTGAAAACCTTTTTAAAGGCTTATACGAACGCCTTGTATAAAAAGTAGTATACCGTGACTGTTTAAAGTTTAACACCCTTCAATCCTTTGATAGTTCATGGTCACATTTAACATATAATATCAAAACAAATACTAATAGACAACAAAGATAACTTTTGTTAATTAGGCCAAATATTAAGAACCTATTTTTTAATTGATTTAAAACGAGAATCGATTGATGATTATTCTGTAAAAATATTGCTGGCGACGAATCAGTCGCGTTATATATTAACATTGTTATTAAATTTAGTATTTACTTATTTCAAAGAAATTTATAACTATACATTCTTAATCAAAAGTACAAGAAAAATATTACTTTCACTAAAGTATGATTTCATATATATATATATTATATGGCTATCCCAAACGTTTTTATATAAAGTAAAATATAAATTATCTAATTAAAAACAAAATTGCATAACACAGAAGTCAAAAATTGGATTTTAAATGTAAAATAAAAACAACTACCGACAATGGTGAACAATTACATAAAATACTAAATACACAACAATTCCTGCTACTGTCTCATCAAAAACAAATGATAATATAAGCATATGTATCTGTATAAGAATGAATATGCACATAATTTAGGCATCTCTCTTTGAAGTATAGTTAGTAATACACTTTATGACTGTGCCTTAAACCTTGAGCTTCCTTTTTCAATTTATATTACTTTTGATAAATACAACTACAGTTTATTCATGAATGAATGAAATGATACAAATGAATGCATGATTCCATTAATGAATATTAAATTCCTAAACCTGAAATTCATCTACGTTATTTCAGTTTAAATAAGTATTCTGCACAAAATCAAATAGCACTATAAAAATGTAAAGAAAAGAAAAAATATTAAAATTCTTACTGCAATATATTCTGGTAAATTGAACTCTTGGTTCAATGGCATAAAAATATGTTTAGCACTTACTCTTCCTTAATAAATCTTCTATACATTTTTCTATATGAGCCATCCATTCTTCTTTCTCTGTGGCTGTGGCAGCATATACAGCAAATGATTTTGATGCAGTGCGAATTAACCAACCATTCCGATATTCTATGGAAAGACATAAGTAATGTTTACTTAAATTTAAAATCTTCAAAGTACATTACTTTTTTATTCAACACTAGTCACTGCCCGCTACCATTCCTGTAGTAATAGTTACTTTGCGCTAACGCTAACATGTAGCAGAAGCTATCAAGAAGAAAAAACATCACGATTTTGAAACATTTAACATCAGTGCTCCGGTCCTATTGCACTTAGCGTGGTATAGCCTATAACCTTCCTCAACAAATGAGCAATATAACACTGAAGAAATGTTTCAAATCAGACCAGTAGTTTCTGAGATTACCCCCTACAACGTCACAATCTTTACCTCTTTATAATATTAGTATAGAAGTATAGATATTCAGTGCCATGCGGCCTGAAGATCAAGCTTCATGGTAATAAATCTATGCCACATTAACTCATCAATTTATCATCAGGAATATATTAACTCACCAGTTTTAAATCTCAAATTAAACAAAAGCTAATTATTTAAATTTGGTTTGAAGATTTTATACTTTATTGTTGGCAAAGGAATTCTATGCAAATTTATTTTTAGAGCAGTAACGACCAAAAACATTATTAAAAAAAAATCTAATTTGAAGTAAATCAAAAAAATATAAATGTATCTAAAAAATTAAGATACTTAAGAGGCACCTTATTTTTGTAATTATTAATTATTGTAATTAGATTAGAGTTACACTAAATGAAATTAAATACAAACAGAAGTGTGAACAAATTCATGACACACATCATAAATAATTCAAACTGATTTAATTTATTCAGCAAGTCTAATAACAATGACTAGCTTATGTTCACAACTTTCCTTGCGTTTATATAGATTGAAACTATTGGGAGCGGTACTTTTTTCCTGAATAAATAATACCCTATTTCAAATCTCTCAAAATATGTATGAATTTTTTTTTTAATCTGTTAGTAATTAAGATGTGAAAGTATAATTCCTTCAACACCATAAGCGAGATAGGTGATTTTGATCTATTTAATACCTCCTTAGATAAGGTGACAACGTTTTTAAACGGGATGTTCTTTAATGATGGTTATTGCAAGTAGTAATAGACTGATAAAATTTTTGATCTTATTTATTATAATGTTTACTTAATACCGTAAAATGCAAATGTTTATATTGTTTTTTATCAGCGAAGACTTATAAATGGCTTGATGTTTTCTATTCTTTTAACTATATATTGTACATTATAGCTATTAGTTTTCCTAATAAATAATATATATATATATTTTTTATATCAAAGGTGGCAAACGAACTGGTGGGTCACGTAATGTTAAGTGATCACCACCATCCATAGACACTAGCGACATCAGGGACGTCGTAAGTGCGTTGCCAGCCTGTATACGGGAGAAGGGGGAGGGAAGGAAAGGGAAAGAAGGAAAGAGGAAGGGAGTTGGGCCTCCAGCTCTCTCACTGACCGAAAGAAACACAACAATGCAAGCACTGTTATTTCACGTCGGTTTTCTGTGAGAGGGGTGGTACTACCCCGGAGGAGCCGACCCATTCATGCTGAAACCAAAAATAGCTTCAGCGGGGCTCTACCACCTACCACTCTTATACTTACCACTAATAACAGATATATTTCTCATATTTACATTTATAATGTTAAAAGGTTAGAAATATCCTTTACCTTTGAATAGTTTAGTATTTAGGTAGTGGCAGATTTACCAATAGGCTGAGTAAGCTGTAGACTACGCGAATGGCGGATTTTAGGGGTGGCTAATTTGGGTTTAAATTTTTTTATGTCTTTAAGAATTTTAAAATTTTCACATTTATAATCCTACGCGGACGGCGGATTTTAGGAGTGGCTAATTTGGGTTTAAATTTTTATGTCTTTAAGAATTTTAAAATTTTCACATTTATAATTTTAATAAGTGACCCATCTACCCCACTGTTTACAACATTACAAAGTAATTACAAGGAAAAGTGTGGTGTAGTTAGTTAGATAGAGCACAAACAATAATGTTGCCATTTTTAATGGTAGGAGAAATGTAATAATGAATATGATTATTAATTATTTAATATCTTATCAAATTGTAGTTGTTCTAGGAGATGGCAAAATTTGAATAGGCTAGAGATGGCAAACTTGTAAATCCGCCACTGTTTAAGTTATTCCATACACACAAAATTGTTATATTATCTATATATACAATTATATTTTTGGTATCACATGTAATCTCAAAATATGACAGTAATATAAAACTGGAAATGCAAAACTCACTGTGTGTTACACAATATATGAAATATACATAAATAAAGTTAGCCCCATAAAATTGTAAGTGTCACTTGGATGCACACATTGATAAACATTGTTAATCATTAAATGACTTATAAAAACAAAAATATGTAATGTAATATGTAGTAAAGTTGAGTCAGTGTCATGCTTTTCAGTGTTCACAGACCAATTAGATAATATTATGATTCATACATGATTCATTGTATGCATACTTACGTATTATAATAGTGATAATTGAATAATAAATGTATAAGATAATACATTAGAGATTTCTCGTAAATAAAAATAACTAATCGGTGAATTTCATCTCCTTGATTTCCTAGTTTATATACCATACAAAAGGAAAGAAGAAATGAGAATGTATGATTGATTATGGTGCTTCAATCCCAATAAACGTCTTTTTGGACCAAAATATAATGAAAATTTTAGCTTTACAATTTTGGAATTCAAGATCATTTTGACGAAAGCCTTCCTACACATATAAAATATAGATTTGGGATATTATTTTACATTTCTATACCCTCTTTTCAATATAGAACATAGTTAAAAGTTCATTTTTAGAAATAATGTACTGATATGGTACAGAACATAAAATTATATGTAAAATTCTGTCAAATGATAAATCCTGCCAACTTTAAAGTATATATAATTTATTTAGTCAAACAATATTTTATATTAAATAAGATTATATCTTAAAATTTGTAAGATTCTTTCATAAACCTTAAAATAATTTGTAGACGATATTATATTTCATATATCCAGTAACAATTCAGTATTCAAGACCTTACATATAATAAGATTGTGAATCTAATGTGTATTTTTTAGGTTTTTGTGACAAAAATATATATAAGAATATATTTCAATCATTTTTAGAAATGTCTGTCTGTCTGTTTGTTTGTTAGAACATTCATGATATAGCCTCATCAAGAGAATAATAAATCTTATCCTTGAGTAACATTTCGTCTTTAGTTTACTCTATTAAAAGTTATTATAATTTTAATGATAATGCAACTTAAGTACAAGAGAAAATTAAATGAACTTAATACATTCAGATGATTTTGTTAATCAGTTTTCTGCCACAAGTTTCCACAGGGATGAAGCTAGTATATAATACTGGCAGTATTCACTTGAAACACTCTTATATAGTGGCTATGTAATTTTTTTTTCCTTTTAACTTTATTTTTGGCAATCAACCATTCAGATTATTACTGCCATTGTTACATAGTCAATAATATTACAAGCATCATACGATCATTTCAATATCAAGCGTTGTGTGAATCACTATTTTAACAAGATGGTAGCTCCCTTGTTAGAACCTTCTATGGAGTTTTTGTGGCATCTCAGAATTGCATGCTCCGTGGTATTATTTTCCATTCAATTCACTTAAGCACAATAAACTAACCATATTACATAAAACACCACCAACTTTATACAATATAGTGTCAAGTAACACAAGATTATAAATAAAATATAAAATCCACTACATGACAGACTGAAATCCCACCAAAAACTCGGCTATGTAATTATAGATCAAAATGTTTATTTTTTTTTAAATAATAATAACCTATACTATTGACAAGTCATTATTCCCAGTTCCTATCAAAATACAATATTATAAACAACCTTATAAAGACTTTTGACTTTTTTTGAAATGATAATCATATTTTGAAATATGTATAAATATTTAACAAAATTTAAATAAATGATAATACTCACGACCATCATCCTTTAATGATTCCAGTTTAACTTCCTCCAGCGGAATGACATGCTGTTTATTGTATTTTTTCTTGTTTATGACAATATTACCATACACTAATATATCATTGAAGAGGAAAAACTGACGGGCTTTTGGTTTCTTTCGACACATTTTCGTCAGGACACCTTCTCCAACAAGGACTCTGCCTTGTTCTGCCAGAGGCTACAAAAAGACACCATACAATTTTACAAGGAGTTTCAATTAAATCTATAACTACTTTTAATGAAAAATCAAAAGTACCAAGACTATAATAAATTAATTAAATTACCTAATTAACTTTCACTGTAGTAGTAGGCAATTAACACTTAGGTGCCAATAAAGAGAAACAATAAAAAAGTAGAAAGTGACAATGTTTACAATCAAACACAACTATAAATTACGAGTTGGTATTGATAAAAACATGATATCTTTATTAGGACAATCCCACACGATGTACCCAAGATTTTATCTTGCCAAGTTTGTCGGTTGATAACAATACTATGGACGGACTTCGAAAGTTACAATTAAGTTATTGTTTAGAAGAAATATCGACTAACCTGGCCTGAACTGCCGAAGCAGCTCTCCACCATAGCAATTCTTCTAGCATTGGCCTCACTATTCACTGCAAAAATTATAATAGTTGCATAAAAATTTATGTATGGTAATAATGTTTGACGTCAAAGGAAAGTAATCGAACAAACAGTGATAGCACGTATCCATATACTTAAATTTATACGTTTACACATACAAATACATTTTATTTACAACATTTCTCAATAATTCCCCATTTTAAAACTAATAAATGCGTACCTAAACGGTCCACCATTATCAAAATTTATTTTCTAGCAGCAATACGACTAAGAATATGTGTCATTCAAACAAATGTTGCCACTCTTGAAAATATACTTCTACTTATTGTTTAGTTATCAATGTGTAATTTGTCTTTTTACATAAGTTCAAATAAGATTATTGCTGTCTCTTATTTCCCTCGTATAACATTAAAATAAAGACCGATCGTGATGTTAATTACAATATTTAATAAGTTTTAGTTTCATAATTTCTAATATGTAACATTATTTGAGACTTTGGTTACGTTTCATTTTATGTAATTTTTTTAACAGTATGAAAATAATGATGACAAAAATCTTACGCCAGTATTTCTGGAAAATGATTTCAGTTTTTAACCTAAACCTATATTATTAATTAGACAATAATAATATTTGAACAAACCATTCATTCAATAAAGTCAAAAAATGGAAAATCATAGACAAGGTTTGATCATGTGAGAATCCATTTTTTTTCTTAGCAGGTGACAGCTAGTGGTCGATACCTTGACGAAATATTGTTCGTGATTCCTAATAATATACGAACAAAATGGGCTGCAAATTCTGTGGACCTAAATTGTCGCTGTGCGGCTTAATTTTGAGCGTATGGGGAATCATACAATTGGTAAGTTTAAACTTTTATACTTATAATTTCATGCTAAGAGTTTGATATCTCATTTGTGACTATTTCAGACTTTGATGGGCGTCTTCTACTATATCAGAGCTGTGGCTCTGTTGGAGGATCTCCCACTTGAAAGTGAAAGTGGTCACCACACCATTGAGGACTTCATCGCGACAGTCGAGACTGGCTACACACAAGTAAGTTGTGACAAGAATTGTTAGACAATAAGTAATCGTTATAAAAGTAATGTAGGGTAGAATACCTTTATCAGTTTAGGACTTCTATGAATTACCAGTTTAGGGATTATACTGCAGTGAACTAAAATGCAAAATGTCACTGCTTTAGTATTTTCTTTAGGGAACACTTTGTATTGCATATATTCAGTAAAAACCATTTTATTCAGATTTTAAATTAATAATTCTAAAAAATTTTGTGCTATTGTAAACATATATTTTTGCATACATTTTTGATATGGTATAAATTCTTAAATAAAAGTAATAACATTTTATTTGATGAGGATATCTCATCTATTATAAAGTATTCATATTGTAGCCTGTGAATGTGTCCCTCAGTTCCACTTGTGTTTAATTTTGTCTGCATATTTTTAAATTATAATTAATATCTTAACTGCTTCACTTCTGAAAGTAATAATAGCTCAGTCGAAGATAGTCTATAAACCTTCCTCTGTAATTAGACATCCATATTTTTTAAAATGTAATTGAAGATTAGTTTGTTCAAACGATCAAAAAAATAGTATAAAATCTCTAGAAGTTCATAATATCAATGTAGATAATAAATATCTTACAGTTTTCTACCTATAAAAAAAGAAGTAGGTGTAAGTATAATCTGTTTTAATTTCAGAATGCCTATAACTGCTGGATTGCTGCACTGCTATATGTCATAACATTGGTCGTATCTGGTCATCAATTCTGGATGAACAACCGTTCTTCCGTTAGTATGTAAGTCGGTGAAATAATGGTAATATTGTTGCTTGTTACTGTTTAACAATTTCATTCCATTTTTAATTTATTCTTGATTTGAGACGGTAACTGTCATGAATGCTGACAAAATTCACAGCACTTTCCAAGGTTGTTGTAAATTAGCACATCTGGTATTCTTAACAACTAAGGTGTAATCAATTCCGGTAATTTTCAATATTTTAAATATTAGATGAGGTGTCCAGAAATTGTAAAAAGAAATGATAGTAATATTTTGCCAATCTAAGTAACCAGCCTAGCGAAGAATAAATCTGTATTCAATTTGAATATGATTTTTAATGTTATTAAATATATTATGTAAGAATATTAAAGATATATTAAAATCTTGGCATACTGAATAACAAAATATTGTGAATAAGTATTACTTTCTGTGGATGAGTGCTATGATTGTACATAATATATCTATTATTGTAGGTACATTGTAAAATGCTTAGATTTTCTTGAAGTAAATGTATTAATTAATGTTAAAATGTTGTTTTAATTTTATGATAATCTTTGTAATATTTTTTTCTCATGTAACCAAAGTATTTTATATATTCTGATTGTATATCTGATGAAAAATTTGGTTATGTGTACTCAAGTGCTTATATTAAAGGCCATATTTTTCTTGTATAATTAATCATATATATTTATTTATTATAATTTAATCAACTTACGCTAATAGCTTATTGCATGCATGGTTTTATAAATGTCTACAATTAATTATTATCAGAGTGAAAATATTTTGCTGAGTTGTATACTTTTAATAATAAATTTCAAGAAAGTAAAAAAAATAAGTGCATATGACAAAACAGAATAGTACACGTATAAAAACACATACTTTTTGCTCTTATTTTTTTATTTCTACATCGAAGCCATTCTAGATTTCATAGAAGTCAAAATTTTGGCACCTGGATACACAGGTTATAGGGCAATTTTTGACAGGATCTTAGTCCGTTTTTGTAGTGGCTTGTATATTTTGTAATCTTGTGTTACTTGACTCCATATTTTATAATATTAGTTATTGTGCAATAATGAAGTAAATAGGAAATAATACCAGGAAGTATGAATTCTAGATATCACAAAAACTCTCGAAAGTTTTGACAATGAGGCTATCGACTTGTTAGAACATTTAAATTATCGCAAGTAATAAACTGGCACATTAACTGCCAAAAATTAAAACAAACCAGACCTTATAGTTCCAGTCACTCTATGGTTATAGAGTATTTATTATATGTCATAAAAGTAACTTGTCAGTTCAATAAAACTGCCAACTTGTTCATGTGATTCGCAATGACTTTTCTGTCTATTTGCGGTTCTTGTTGCTTGGTCATAAGTATATGGGGTGTTATACAACTGGTAAATATACGTGATCTTTAAGAGATAAAATCTTATTTTTCGGGAATATAACGGGAAGACCATTTGACAACAAATTACATTATAACTAAAAAGCTGTTGATATTTAGATGACATTTTGACAAAACGTTGGTACGATAACGCACTCATACGTAAAGTAATATTGTAACGAGACAGTGTCTTAGATAAAATGTGGAAGTAAGATGGCATATTTTAAATATCGGCGGTAAAAAGAAATAGTTATATGTTGTTTACATACGGGTGTATTGACGGGGCAGCCGTCAAAAATAAAGCTAATAGGTAAATTTTAACAAGGTTTTAGGTGGTAAAGCCACGCTGATGCTTTAACTGGTTTCAGCATGAATGAATCGGCTCGTCCGGGCTAGTACTCACAGAAACACCGACGTGAAGTATCAATGCTTACATAGTTGCGTTTCATTCGGTCAGTGAGAGAGCCGGAGCCCACCTTCCCTCCCTCGCTCTCCCTTTCCTCTCGTCTCCTTCCCCCTCCCCCTTCGACACCAACACAGGTTGGCAACGTACTTGCGACTGTTCACCAAAAGAGTCTTCGCTTTCGTCACTTTACAGCTGGTGACCCACTTGTCCGTTTGCCTCCTATGATAGAATAAAAAAAAGGTGCTGTCGAAGCGCTTATGACGTATCTACTGCTTTCTAGTTGTATCATTGTTGATAACTATCTTTTTGATCTAATGTCTATACGTACAAAGACGGTGATACTCCAAAACCTGAAAAAGAGAGACTCGTTCTAGTAGGGTTCGCATGAAGACTAAAAATATTCGGGAGAGATCTTTCTCACTATGAGAGTTCATCCTATAGAATGTGACCTCTTTCGACGCAAGATTTTAACGCGTCACTACATCGCTTTTCATTGTCGTTTCGAAATTTTACGGCTTAGTGCGGAAATAATCAATTATTAGTTAAAATTAATTCGAGTAAATTAGTGAAATTTAACAGTGTTTATTGCTCGTAATAATATTTAACTCATTCTGTTAAAAAGACATAAATGTTGTACTGTACAAACAAAGAATAGTGAAAAACTGCAAAGTTCAACTATATACTATACAGGATTTTCACTCTGCGCAGGTTCTTATGGGTATTTTCTTCAAAGTTGAAGCAGTGATCTTGATTGAAGAGGTCGTACCAGAGGAATACAGCGATTACGCTGATTTTATAAAAAAGACAAAAGAAAATTATGCTATTGTTAGTATTTTTAAAGTATGTAGTCAAATATATTTTTTATATCTTAATTGGGTCGGAACTATACATTCTAGAAAAACCTAAGGTCTGATATGAGAAATATTATTACCTGCTGAATTATTATACTTGTTTGCGTAAAATCGGTAATAAAAATACTTAACTATAAACGGTGTTATTACAAAAAAGTTAAATACGTATTGAATACTTGCTTTAAAAAGGTTTCGTTTGAATGTTATCTTTTTTTTTTCGAAATGAAAACGCTGTTGACCTGGAAAGATCTTTACATCTTCACCGAACTACTGAGGCGAGCGCTGAAGGCACTCAGCCGATTTCGGATGTTTGGACGACTACCTCAGGGGTGCACGGCATACCTCGGCTTGGGCTGTCGCCTGTTTTGTGCAAAAATCGCGACCTATCTGAGCTAACCTAAGCTAATTCATCTAGATATACGTATATGAGTTATTGAAGCATGCAGGTGTGCCTCAAAAACTCCTATATGTATTTTGTGTCGGAAAAATTCTTCTAAACTATATAAGATAGGATAGAGAAAAATAAAGGTAGAAAGAACTCTTTGTCATTTATTTCTCTGAGAAAGAAAAACAGCGTGTGAGCGTGTGCACGTGTATATAGGTGATGTGTGTGATGTAGCAGTGATGTCATGTTTTGTGTCACTGTATAGCGTGAGCAGCGTACTCAAGGACTCTACGCCGAGGGAACGGACCTAGGTTTGAGCCGCTGCCGAGGGGGGTCTAATCTGGTAATCGCGTTATCCTTTTTCCGCAAGGCTAACCTAACTTAACCAAAGGCAGACAAAAGGTCAAGATGGCGAATATTCAGTTAATTAATACGAGACCTTTTTAAAGCATGTTTCAATACGCAATTAACTTTTTTGTGATAATACCGAAAATGTTTATAACGACTAGCTAACTTTCAGGTAGCTCTTAACTGTTGGATCGCGGCAAGCCTGTATTTACTGATGATCGGAATTTCGTACATATGTATTGTAAAAGCCCGTTCTATTGCTGCTAAGGAAACTAAACGTTTAGAAGATGACGAACTGAGTTGCAAACCGAAGTAAAAATAGATTTGTGATCTCTTTTCATCGTGGTAATGAGATTGTTTGTCGTTAAACTTCATTATAATGTTAAGAAAATAAAGAAGCATGTATAAATGTGGAAGACTTATTTTTATTCTATTTCAATTATCATTATTTATGTTATTTTTATTTCACTTCTTCCAATTTTCTATCGAACGTCACTGTACCGATGTTGACGCTTTTAATTTCTTTACTGATTTTTTCATTTTCCTGCAAAATGGCGTTTATTGTTAAATTAGTTAATTGTATACTATTAAACATACTAAAAGTTTGAGATACGATTTTCATTTTTTATGTTAATTTCATATTAGATGTGTATGCTTTTTAAACAAAACCGCATAGCAGTAACGCAGCTAGCATTAAATATCAAAACCTTGTGGGAAGTCTTCTTACTGCTGTATTACATCGTACATTACACGACCTGTGATCTAGGACTCACTATAGACTAAGGATAATGTGAGGTTCTGAATATTTGGAGGCACAAGTCGGGCACTTGGAGATCAGGACTCTCATCTGTATTTATATACTGATATTATAAAGAGGTAAAGTTTGATATTTTGTGACGTTGTAGGGGGTAATCTTAGGAAATACTGGTCCGATTTGAAAAATTCTTTCAATGTTATACAATATAGCTCATTTATCGAGGAAGGTTATAGGCTTATATATGATCATGTTAAGACTCATAGGAGCTGAGAAACAATGGAGAATGTTTCAAAAAAAATTTTTTTTCCACTTGAGAACTTCGTTAGCCCAAAGTAACTACACGCGGACGAAGTCGCGGGCAGAGGATAGTTATTGATAAGGCTGATAATGCGGTATCTACACCTATGGATATTAAAACTATATCGTTGTATTAAATGAAATAAAGTAATTAATGGGCGAAATATATACTTTGATTACAAATTACATAACCGTGACATGTACTTTAGTGAGAACAAAAAGATTTACAAATAGAACATACACATTTAACACCAAATCCAAGTTACGATCACCTTCGTCACACGAGTCTGTCTTATGCGGGATTTTTTTTTTCGAAATGACTACGCTACTGACCCAGCAAGGTCTTAACATCTTTACCAGACTACTTATGCGGGAATTGAACTGGCATAATATAAGGGCAATACTGAAGCTTCTTAGTTGCACTAAAGGCTTCTCAAGCACTAGCTTGAGAAAAATGGTACCTTTTTAAGTATAAATTACATCTTAGTATTAAGATGTAATTTGTTAAGAATTAGAAATAAATATAACACCTAGTGATCATGTTTACGACTTTTATGCTTTTGTTTACGATCTTAGATTGATGTCTAAGACATTAAATATAAATTGTAATATAAATGAACAGTGAATAATTGATAGCTCGCTTGGACACTATGTTATATCACACGAGTTTGAATCGAGTCTTGGTATCAACTGAAGTAAATATCGCGATACAACCATAGTAAATGCTATTCTGTCTTGCTGTCAGCAACGTAGTCCGGTGAAGTTGTTAAGACTTTGCTAGGTCAAAAGCGTAGTCAGTTCGAGAAAAAAAAAAACTATCAGCAAGCACTTATATTTCGACCATGTTAAGTTGAATAACACCTTCAACCTTTTAATAATTATTTAATAAGACAATAAATATTTTCATTGCATTTAGCATCACCTGTGTATCTATCTCTTCATCTTTTGAAAGGTGGTTCAAGTTGAGCCAGGGGTCGGCTAAAATTTGTGGAATCTTCACACGTACTTTCAACGGTGCCAGGATTCTTGTGATCAATTTCCGACATTCGGCTGATACCTTTGGCTCACGAGGGAAGGTCACTTTATTTTGAACTTGCTGTAGGCGATAGATGTGCAATTAGTCTGAAGGCAGTAAATCTTATATACTTGCGAATATTTATTTACATCTTAATATTCTTAGAACGAAATCAAGAACTGTGGTTTCTAATATTCATGTTAGTACTATATTCCAAGTACAAAATATATACTAAGAAGTATGTATTATATAATTGTTGTTAGTAAGAGTGCTATACAGAATATTAAAATAATGCTTTTTTATATTAGGTAGGCATTGTGTAACACGTCCATTTGTTAAATATTTAGGAAAGTAAGTACTTCTATATTTTGATATGATAAATGTCTTGCATAAAGAATTATACTATTTTTATCTTTAAGCAAACCTTCTAATTATTGTGTTTGATCAAAAAAGAAATAGAACAGCTAAGTATACTACAAGAAAAAAATATATTTTGACTAGATATTATATTCTGACTTAACAAATAAAGCACTTTCGCCAGCTACCACAAATTCATGCTCTTTAGCTAGTGTTATTATTTAAAAAGTGAATTATAGCTGGTGAGGTAAAAGAAAATGCTGAAGGTACTTCATAACTAATTCATACTTTAATGTTATATAGTTCAGCAAAAAATTGTGGGTATTTTAATAATGTTTACTTTGTTGTAGTTAATACAGTAACCTGAATTACTATCCTGAAATTTATTCATTGCACTCTTCATATTTACAATGAATCATAATTTATTACTTGTTTTTGTTGTAAATATAAATCAGCATAAAAGCAGTGCCAGCCCGAGACTAGATTTATGATGGAGCGAGACCTAATTTTGGGAGCATGGAATTTGAACTCAACTAGGGTACGTCTTAAGAGATGAGTTTATTCACATATTAAACACAATCACAATTAAAATATCTAAAAACGAAATATACACATTTATCTATACCATTACAAAGCGGCTACTCTATTTGCTCTATAGTAGGCACAGACATGCTTAAGAATATATATTAAAAACCATATTGTATTGCTGAAATACTTTTACTAAACTTCGTTTAGCGTTCATCGTAAGGAAAATATTTTAGCAAAATTTGTTTTAATCATGTTCACAGGTTACCTTTAAAAGCTGAGTGTAATTTGTATCATCAAAAGGCAAGCGTCCATATACAATAGCATATAACACCACTCCCATGCTCCATATATCCGAATCTTGAGGCTTATAAGGTACACCTTTTAGGATTTCTGGTGAGGCGTATGCATAGCTTCCGCAGAATGTCTCACTTAGGGCGAAGACACCGCCGGTTTTTGGCTTCATGTGTCCTCGAGCAAATCCAAAATCGGAAAGCTTTATGTTAAGTCCATGATCCATGAGTAAATTTTCACACTTTATATCTCTGTTAGTTACGAAATATTTTTTTATAGTGTTGACTTACTAGAGTTCGCTACTTATTTATTATTTACGTTATTACTAATGGATAAACTTCATTTAATTATTATGACATATGTAACTATTTCTAATACTTCTTGATCAAGTAATTTTTTTAATTTTTTGATGTGAAACACCTATAAGCAGAGGGTACAGGGCACTATTAACGAAACACTGAAAAACATTTGCAACGTTATCTAGGAGGCCACTTGTTCGTGTTACGTGGCACTCGCCGATGACCTAGTGTCCTTTGATAATTATCACTTTTTTTTTTCGAAATGTCTACGCTATTGACCCAGCAAGGTCTTAACAGCTTCACCGGACTACTAAGGCGAACGCTTAAGGCACTCAGCCGATTTTATTTTGGCAACCAGCTCAAGGGTGCACGGCACACCTCGACTTGGCTTTTGCCTGTTTCATGCAAAATCGCGACCTATCTTAGCTAACCTAGCTAACTATTCATATATGTATGAGTTGTTGAAACGTATATGTGTACCAAGCATACACGCCTCAACAACTCCTCCATATATTTATTGTCGGAAAATTGAGAGTTTTTCAGTTCGATAAGGGAAAAAAGTAAACCCTTCCACTTTCATGTGTAAGCGTGTAGGCGTGCACGTGTGTGGGGGTGATCGTGTAGTGTTGTAGCAGTGATGTATATTTGTGTGTCATCGTATCGCGCAAGCAACGCACTCAAGGGCTCCCTACCCAGGGTTCGGACCTAGGCTTGAGCCGCTGCCGTGGGAGGCCTAATCGGGTGTATATAATTATCACCAAACACATCGCACCAGCGCTTAGTTGAATTTTTGTATTTTAAAAAAATAATTATTTATGTAATAAACCAAATAAACAGTCCTTACTTTATGGGTCTAATTTGTAATTTTTTTAGCTCTATATTTTCATTATGCCATAACTGATTCCTGTCGTAATATGTTCTGTTATGCATATTACTTATACAAAACAATTTTGATGTTTCACATCTGCCAGGAGTCCCGTGACGGGTCAATTTTTTTAAATATTTAATACTGTACAGTGTGTAAATCTACTACGTTAACGTAAATAAGACTGTAATTATTTAAATACTGATATATTGAAAAAAAAAAACGAATTAAGATTACCTATGAACAACACCACGTTCGTGGCAATATTCTACAGCTTCAACCAGTTGACGAAACCAGCGGCGACCTCGCAACTCGTCTATATGTTGATCTTTACGGATTATGTCCAGTAAACTTCCATTTTCTGCATATTCCATCACTATGTATACTCTGATAAATTATTAATATTTTGTAAGTAACAACATTTACTTCATTATCACACTAATCACTAAACGACTCATTATCCGATCTATTGTGTAAATAGTACATCGATTATCTTATTTTTTGCTGATTTGAATTGAACTAGTGGGCAGTACCTGACTTTATTTGGCACGTCGGGAGAAAGACTGAGACAGTCGCTTAAGTTCGATTTCGCATTATAGCTCTATTTTTGTCTCTCGCAGTTATTGCACTGTGCGAAAGAGACAACGCTTTACAAAACCGCAGCAATATAACCTTAGCCGGACGTCTCACTGTTTACTCCGATATGCCAAATCAAATACCGAGTACTGAAGATATATTTGTGTATAGTTGAATCAATAATAATAATAAAAACATACCCATATAAATATCTTAGAAATAGTATGATACCTATGTGTTGTTTCTATTGCTTGAAGAAATCGTATAAGATTCTCATGTTTTAATCCTTTGACAACTTCTATTTCTCTGGGCAGGAATTTCTTTAGGTAATCTCCAGGTGCTTGAAATTTGCTTATAATTTTTATCGCCACTTGACAATTGTGCCGGTCACTTGTAGCTACCTATAATATGCCAGCCAGTAAGTAATTAAGTAGATAACTCAAGACACGGATTTAGATTGCAGCGGCTTGATCACGTCTATGGGTTTAATGCGACTGCTTATTAATTTCTGAGTGATGAATCTAACTTAGCAAGTACTAGAACTAATACCATACTGTGATTAATTTAGCGTAAATATAATGTTTAGATATCATCTAATGAAAAACCCGATTAGTATTTTGCGGTTCGACCAGTACTATAAATTAATACTTTATTATAATCGTAGGTTTTATCGAATACGTTCATAGAGGAACAGGTAAAAATGATTCAATTTAATTTATGATTTACATATTTATTATTTACTTTATTTTCTATTAACTGGCATCAGCGATTTACCCTGCATTTCTTATTATTTTAACAATACTTTTTATGTACAGACGAACAATATAATAAAATAAATTTCCAATAAAAATATACTTTGTTCACTAATTTCTGTGTAACGAATATTCTCCGTTTACCCCGCTTCTGTGAATGCGCAACGCAATGCTTGTGGTGCCTCACTACACAAGAAAGCACACATCGTAGGTGGTAGAGCCACGCTGAAACTATTATTGGCTTCAGCATGAATGGGTCGGCTCGCCACGAGTAGTACCACATTCTCACCGAAAATCGACATGAAGTAATAGTGCTTGCATTCTTGCGTTTCGTTCGGTCAGTGAGAGCGCCGAAGGCCCACCACTTCTCACTTTCCCCCTCTCTTCCTTTCCTCCCTTCCTCCCCCAATACAGGCTGCCAACGCACTTGCGAATCCCCTGGTGTTGCAAGTGTCTATGGACGGCGGTGATCACTTAACCTCAGGTGACCCACCTGTTCATTTGCCTTCTATGATATAAAAAAAAATCGCTAACGTGTAGTATCTACTTATGAAAGTAGTAGCTTCTCAAAACGTTAATAATTCTATTTTCAACAATATATCGTGATATATTTTTTGATCAGGATTAAGTCGTAAAGAACGTGATAGAAAGGAAACTTTCGTATTACAGGGAAACGTTTCTATTAAAATACATCAAAAGTTAACGTTAAGCCGAGTTCTCAGTCGTTCATCTATTCAAGAACTGACCGCGCCCAACGTTACTTAGTTTCGGTGATCAGATGAAAACAGGTGTTTTCAACACTCTACCCGACACAATGTTTACTCCCCATAACTTTTCGTCAAACAAAAATATTGCCGATAAGAATTTCATAACACTTACATAAGAAGTTACATTTAGAAAATATATCGAAATTTATTTGCCATTTTTTGTGTGATCTGCCCACTTCAGCAGACTTCATTATACTTATATAAATATATCTTCCTAATGATATTTGTAAATCATTGTCTTTAGTTTACCGACACCTAGCTTTACATATCCTCTCTTTGTTGCCTTATTTAGTATCGACATTGATTTTAATGTATATAATGTTATTTTAATCATACCTTAACTGTAGCATAAGACCCTGAACCTATAGTTCTACCGAGTACATAACCGTGCGTTTCAAGTACAGTCAGTTTCCTTTCAGATTTTACTTCAACTCCACTGTGTACAGTTGCCGTAGGCTCAGTCGACATCTCGCCGAGGACATTGTCATTGGCTTTTACATCCGGCCCCGGCATATCACAGAATTTTTTATTTTAATTAATATAAAAGTTACATTATAGTGAATTTTGCCTCATATTTATTTTTCATGTGTTCCTTTTTGGTATTTACTCATTCTGTCATTTTGTCATAATGTATATTTTTGAGATGTGTTATTACTTTTCCGGCTGTAACCTATTTGAAAATATGTACAGATTCACTTGCCAGTGTGCTTTATATATGTATATATAAATAATAAAAAATAAATAAATAATAATAATGAATAATAAAGTACTGTAATGGGTGTCGTTTTACCGTAAAAGAGAAATTTGTGACCGTCAAAAATTAGACGCGAGTTCGATCTGATCCCCAGTATGAGTATTTAAATATACTATTACATGCACTATACAACCTTTTTTTTCTCGAATTGTCTGTGCTATAGCAAGGCCTTAACAGCTTCACCGGAGTACAACAACTAGGTCACCGTCTGAAGTCAAGAGCTTTTGATAGGAAATCTTTAAACCGATTTGTACTGAAACGCAAAAAGCTGTAAATCTGTATCCTTAGGAAAAAAGAACTGATATTGAATTACAAATGGAATTTTGAATGACTCTGGAGGTCCGTTTAATATGAGACAATAGGTAAGTAAACATCACGATAGAGAAGATTTGATAATAATTATGATTTAATGATGATTTAATAACATATAGGTATTGTTATTTAAAAATAGATGCAGGTAAATATATTGTTTTATGTATATTTGAAACAATTTGAAGTATTCAGAATGATTTATAAAGATAATCTATTCTTAATTGGTCTAGGATATTAGATCGACTAATTAATTACTTCTTACATACGTAGTATACATAACCCTTAATAGTCTGTGCTTCTTACTAAAGAGACGAAACAACAACAGATAACATATAAAAGTGATAATTATTAGAATAACGAATAAAGTAACATCATTCCTATTCATTATAAAACAAATTATTGAAGATGTTATTAATTATGCTACTGATAATTATCAGTTGTTCGTTATTGTTATTGATAATAATAATAGTCAGCTAATATTACCTATCACAAATTGTGAATAATCAAGCATTTAAAAAATCTGAAAGTCTTCATGGTGCCTACAATAAACACGAATGATTATTATAATTTTTAACTAATAATTATAATCCTTGAGCGTACGTTATAAAATTTCTTTCCAATTTTATAACAAATCGTAATCTTTTTGACACAAGTAGCTTGTAGTAAGTTTTTGCTTTAGCTCAATTGGGATATTGACGATCTAAAAAAATGACAAGTAAGTTCTAGGTAACAATCTGCTGTTTTGTTGATACTTTTGGAAAAAATATTTTACTTTTACTATCGTATTATTGTTAGAAATTATATAAGACATCTCTTATAATATAGGTCTTTACCTATGAAATTGCCGCTCTGCAGTACTGGCCATTTCAAATCAAAATAATTTTTGTTTGCCTCAGAATTCTAATATGAAATTAATCTTATTTTAAAAACATGGAATTCTTTTTCCAAAAGTAGTTATTTGTTTATTGATTAGTGTTACATTTTCCATCGCATTTCAGTCTTTTTTGTTATCATGGATACGTTAAAAATTCGAGTAATTATGGAATATGAGTACCGTCGTGGCAGCAACGCGGCACAAGCGGCACGAAAATTCAACGACGTTTATGGAGCTAACACTACAAACCAACGCACCACCTGTTATTGGTGTGCTCGCTTCCGTTCTGGGAATTTCGGCCTGAAAAATGAACCTCGCAGTCGTCTGAAGACTTTGGTCGACAATGACGAATTAAAGGCGATTGTGGAAGCTGATGATACACAATCTACGGCTGAATTAGCAGCAGCTTTCGATGTTAGCGTCAAAACAATATTGGTCCATTTGCGTCAAATTGGCAAGGTAAAAAAGCTTGGCAATTGGGTGCCCCACGAACTCAATGATCGCCAGCGCGAATTACGCGTCGAGACGTGCCTTGCACTGCTCAACACACACCGTATGAAGGAATTTTGAACCGCATTGTTACCTGCGATGAAAAATATATTCTGTTTTTTTTTTTTTTCGAAATGTCTACGCTATTGACCCAGCAAGGTCTTAACAGCTTCACCGGACTACTAAGGCAAGCGCTTAAGGCACTCAGCCGATTTTATTTTGGCAACCAACCCAAGGGTGCACGGCATACCTCGGCTTGGCTGTTGCCTGTTGCATGCAAAATCGCGACCTATCTCAGCTAACCTAGCTAACTAGTCATATATGTATAAGTTATTGAAACGTATATGTGTACCAAGCATACACGCCTCATCAACTCCTCCATATATTTATTATCGGAAAATTGAGAGTTTTTCAGTTCGATAAGGAAAAAAAAGTAAACCCTTCCACTTTCATGTGTAAGCGTGTAGGCGTGCACGTGTGTGGGGGTGATCGTGTAGTGTTGTAGCGGTGATGTATATTTGTGTGTCATCGTATCGCGCAAGCAACGCACTCAAGGGCTCCCTACCGAGGGATCGAACCTAGGCTTGAGCCGCTGCCGTGGGAGGCCTAATCGGGTGTGCGGGAGCGAAACTAACCCCCAGACCACGGCGGCGTGATCTGTGGTTACGCGGGCGTGGGCGTGAACACGCTCTGTTTCGAGGGACAGGCTGGTACTGATCGTTCGCTGACGTGATTGAATCAGGAGGGTCGGTAAAAATGTGTCGAGGACGTCTTTTATAACGCGCAACGTTAGGTACGGGTTCATAGTTTGCGGCGGATGCCACTAACAGACTGGGATGATTCGCGGCTTTTTCAAAATAACTAATCCTAAGTGATTTTACGTAAGCCCAGATAGAAGGGATCTCTAGGTCTCTATGGAGAGCGACTCTCCGGATGTACCACGGGGCACCGGTCACTTTACGTAAAATACGATTTTGGAAAACCTGCAGCTTATCAAAGTTATCTTTGGATATATGCGCAAAAACAGGGCAGCTATATGTCATCACGGGAGATATATTCTGTTCGATAACCGCAAGCGGTCAGCAAGTTGGTTGGATCCTGGTTCAGCATCAAAACAATGCCCTAAACGAAAACTTACCCCTAGAAAAGTGATGATCACTGTTTGGTGGTCTAACGCCGGTGTGATACATCACAGCTTTTTACCAAACGGGGTGAGCATTACTGCATATGTGTACTGTGAAGAACTAAACACCATGATGATGCGAAGCTGGCATATCTCCAATCACCATTCGTCAATCGCTCGTCTCCGCTGCTCCTGCACGACAACGTGCGAGCTAATACTGCACAACAGACGGTCTCCAAGTTGCAAGAATTGGGGTTGGAAGTTCTCCATCATCCACCCTGCTCACCAGACCTTCGGCCTACAGACTACTACTTTTTCCAGAATTTGGATAACTCCTTGGCCGGAAAAAAATTCAATACCCGGCAGTACAAAATGCCTTTGAAGAATTTGTTGCCTCCCGTCCAGCTGATTTCTTTAAGAAGGGCATCAATAAACTGCCACTGCGTTGGCAAAGATGTATTGATTGCATGGGTGTTTAATTCGATTAATACAAATAAAAAATACATGAAAAAAAATTGTTTAAATTATTTCATACAAAACGGCAATTTCATAAGTAATGACCTAATATCTTCTATTACCGAATAGAAAATTATTCAATATTCTAATAATATAATTTACAATTGTTATTGCTGTACAGTTTGGGTATGATCTGTAGTCTTGTCAGTTTTGACATGTAAAAATAAACAGTGTCGACAAATTCCCGATAAACAACAAAAAACATATATTATGTATTGTGAATTGCTTTAAATTTAACTACATATTATGAATGATTTTATTTTTCGAGCTGATTACACTGTTAGCCTGGCAAAGCCTTTAGACTTTCACTGGACTACTAAGACATTTAGCCAATTTTAATAAGACAACTAACTTAAGGGTGCACGAGACACCTAAGCTTGGGCTGTTGTCAATACAGTTAATATAACCTAGCTAAACTATTCCTACATATAATCGTTTAAAGAAATTTCACAACCAAAAAAGCAGTTGACAGATTTATATTATTTTTTGTAATATACTCAATATTGCATTTTCCTCCTAAAATCAGAGTGATATTAGATTTGTAATAAAGTAGATTGTTGGCATTGTTTTTTTTTTAATTTTATTCAGACTACCTAGTTAAAAATACTACGTGAATCGGCCAATGTTCAAAGAAAAAGAATATAATTGAAACGATTTTAGCACAGGCTGGTCGTGTGAATTGTGCCGTGTACGTTCCATCCCACCTCCCTCTTGCCATCACCATTTATTTGGAGCTTCGAGTTTGATATCACTCCCTACTGACTTGATAAGAGTGGATATATCTGTAGTTTTTTTTAAAATGGACTTGTGCAATACTTCATTCGATAACCCATTTACGTACACCAACGCGGTTTTTTTTTGTTTAAATTCGAAATGTACACGTTATTTTACTTTGTATTTTGTATTACTTTTGAATATTTTATATGAAACAAATTGTTCAAAACAAGTGCAGGTCTGTTATATAATAATATACTAGAAATACGTGGTATAAACACTTTTCATTTTAATTATAAATGTTGAAATTAAATTACATAACTTTAGTTTCCTGCTCTTCTATTTTATTTTTGGGAACCGGTCTTCTAGTAGACTATTACTGCCATTGTCAAGTGAGTAATGGTATTACAAGTTTCTTTATATAATTTATATGAACTAACAAGATGGTGGCAATCTTGTTAGAACTCTTCTGGGAGTTTTTGTTGTAAATCAGACTCCATGCTCCGTGGTATTATTTCCGACCCACTTCACTTGTGAACAATAACCAAACGTAATCCGGTGTAGCTGTTAAGACCTTGCTAGGCCAATACCGTAGTCAGATCAAACAATAACCAAACTATATTACGTAAAACACTACCAACGTTACACAAAATGGAGCCAAATACCTCAAGATTATGGATAACATGTAAAGACCACTACATGGCGTCCAAAGATCCCGCCATAGAGCCAAATACCACAAGGTTATGGATAAAATGTAAAGACCACTACACGGTATTCAAAGATCCCTCCAAAAACCCAAAAGTAACAGTATAATGTTATATATAAAGCTTAAAACTATTTTTTAGTTCACGAAATGCCGTCGCATGTATATTGAAGGTGGAATATCGGGCAGTTAAGAATAACACATAATATAATTTAGCTGCAAGTAGCTACTCGCAGCTGAGGTGTTCGTACATTTGATTACTTTTCTACTTCGTCAGCTAATAAAAGTTGCTCAATGTAGACGGCTATATTCGATCGTCTTTTTAATTGAATTCAAGTTTAGTTGTCATAGTTTTGACTTTAGAGAGAACAATCATTGGAAGATTGTTTTAGTTTCATTTTGCGAGCGATCGTCGAAAAGTTTTCCTCCAAAATTTTATCGACAAAGTTAATATTTTCACTCGTATTTTTTATATCAAAAAACCTTAAATTGAACAAATTAGGTAAGCTTAAAAGTAAAAATATTTCACACAATGAAACGTTAAAGATATCGCAGACTGATTCGTCGAGTTCAAACGTCAATAAAATGGAGTGGAAAGAAAAAGTTGACTTCGGGCAACTTATCAGTTCTAGGTATCTACAAAGTTAGCGGTCGAAGTTTTTCATTCATTTATTGCAAACAGAACGAAAGGAACACTTAATGATTATTCCCTTGGTAGTACTTGATAGAAAACTGAACTTTTTCGATATCAAGGAGATCATTTGTAAATTATGTTAGTGTTAATGGTTTTTACTAGCTACGTAAATAAAAATAAATTATTTTTTATTTGTATCACTCTGTCGTTCAATTTTATGTCCTATATATTTTCTATATAGTATTATTGCATATCAATATCAATAGTGCAATACAATATACAATAGGATATGCTATTAATAATAATAAGTTATTTAATTCTAATCCTATTACATACATTAGTTGCCTTGTAACTAATACATTTTGGTACTGTGTTGCTGGTTAAATTTATTATGATCGTATAGCGTTCTATAATAATGTCATATATTTAAAGAAACAACTTAACACGTTCACGCCGGCGCATACCCCCGGCGCATATGCCCCGCACTAGACTATCTTTTCTGGCGGCGCGTACCTCTGTGGCGCGTACCACCGGTGGTACGTATTCGATTGTGCTGTTAGAAATAATGAGAATTAAACGTTTATTTATTAAAAATAGCACAATCGAATACGTACCACCGGTGGTACGCGCCGCCAGAAAAGACCGTCTAGTGCGGGCCACCGGTGGTACGCGCCGGCGTGAACGTGTTAAGCTAAATTTAGTATAAGTTGCAGTATAATAATTAGAGATTGAAATATATTTTTAAATAAAATATCATTATCATCATCTCAACTTGATAGTTTTGAAGAAAAGCCATATTTAAGTTAAAAGCTATTTAAAAAAACTGCTACCAATTTTTATTAATATATTTAAAAAACTACTATTTTTTACATGCCACTTTATTCCTGTTATTTTGAAATTGAGAGAATACTTAAACTATCTATTATAAAACGGTTGAATATCAAAATAAAAAAAAGAAATGACCAATTGGGTTTGAAATTATACACGCTTCTGATAACAAAAATGCAATTTCTAAATTTTTTGTCGGTATGTCTGTCTGTTTGTTCCGAGTAATCTCCGAAATGGTTGAACCGATTTTGACGAGAATTTCACTGGCAGATAGCTGAAATTACAGCGGGTGACATAGGCTCTGAATTAGACTAAGTTTTAACCACGGCTTCGTCTGCAATGCTATCTCCAAAATGGATGGACCGATTTTCACAAAACTTTCACAAACAGATAGCAGATACCATACAACGTAATTTAATGTATTTTAATTTAGACTAGCTGTTAACCGTGGCTTCACCCGCAGTACTATCTCCAGAACGGTTAGACCTATCTTCACAAAACTTTCATTAGCCGATAGCTGACTTTATAAAAAGTAATTCAAGCAATTTTAATTTACAGTAGCTGTTAATCGTGGCTTCACTCGCATTACCATCTCCAAAATGGTTAGGCCGACTTTCACGGGACTTTCGCTGGTAGACAGTGAACCTTATAAAAGGAAATTGAAGTTATTCTATTTTAGACTAGCCGTTAACCGCGAATTTGTCTGTATGAAATTTAGCAAGATTTCAACGCATTCTTCATTTCATTTCATTCAATTAGAGACATAATTATCAACATATTGATTACAATTCGTCATTATAATTATTAATAACTTTGAAGATAGACGAGTTCTTCCTAATAAGATCTTAGACCATAAATGTATTACGTAAAGAACTCCATTATACAATTTCTTGCGGAACAGAAAAGCGTTTATTTTTTTGTGAGTCACAAAATATTATTTACAATAGAAATGTACATTAAATGTAGTGTAGATATAAATCTTTATAATAATATTTTGAGTAATTGTTTCATTAGTGCCTTACACAGTGTAAGAGAGCACTGAGGTAGTTATACGGAGGGGTAAGGTTCCAAATACGCTGCTGATGACAAACCTCATTTGCACACTGTTAGTATATATATAACTAATGTACACATTACATATTACTGTAAGCGGCGTACGTTTTGTACTTACAACTGTTTTTAAAGAGCATTTCTATAATTATACATAGTCTCACAATTTTACAATTCTTTAATACAATCTTTAAAAAAACGCGTGCATAGCTGCGGGTACAGTTAGTATTATATATATTAAAAATGATAGAGATCTACCGTTCTGTGTGTATATCGCAAAACTCTGGATAAATTTCGATCATTTTGGTTAGTTTTAGAAGACACCAACAACATTTCTTCTCACGAAAATCTCAAAACACGTTACATTTACATTCTGATTATATGTATAGATAATAATGGACGTATGTTTAAGTAGTGAATACCATTGTTTTAACTAAAATTAAATTTCTCTTCGTATGAATATCGGTGTTGTCGAAGCTCATGAAACTAGAAAGATAATGAATGTCCGAGAACCCTGTGAAGCCATTGTTTCTATAAACTGTATTCTGCGAGTGTCCGACAGTATACTTAGTTGTTTTAATGTTTTTGCATGTTGTTTACTCTATGCAATTTGTTTGCTTTTGTTTTCGTGTAAACTTTTCCTGTGTCACTTATGGTCGTGCACAGAAGCGCTATGGATTAATATCATGATTATATAAAAACAAATGAATAAAAATGCATCTTCCTAGCATTTGAGTGAGCATTTATAAAGTCCCATTAAATAGAAAAATGTGTCCGGTAAAGATGACTCCCATCAGTAATGAAGTTCTTTAACGTAATAAAGGAATCAAATTGGAGAGTTTTTTTTATGAAAAAAGAGCTTAATAAAAAAATGAATTTGCATTAAGAAAAAATAAAAATTAGCTATAAAATATTGAATGATAGATCAAATAAAAATTGTTAAATAAAAATAAATTTGAATGCAAATTCCAAGGGTTCAGTATCGAGGCTATGTAATCTTCAGCATTCACAGCTTCAGTCGCCTTCCTAAATCTAAATACTTTTAGGTACACACACGCTCGTATAAAATAGAAAGGGAAGCAGAAAGAGAGGGAAAGGTGCAGGAACTGGACATAACGCAATTTCCGTACGTGACCATTTTTATAACTCAACTCTTACCGAAAGCCGTATTAAGGAACTTCCTTCCAATATTTTTCATAAGTGACAACATTTTACAGGCATTAAAGAAAATAAGTTTTTAAGATGTGAGGTGGGTCGCCCGGGCTAGTACCACCCTCTCACAGAAAACCGAGGTGAAGTAACAGTGTTGCATTGTTGCATTTCGTTCGGTCAGTGAGAGCGCCGGATAATCTCTCCCCTCCCCTTTCCCTCAGTTTCCCCTTCCCAGAATTTCCTTCCAAACACAGGATGGCAACGCACTTACAACTCTCCTAGTGTTGCTAGCGTCAATGGACGGTTTTTATCACTTACCATCAGGTGACCCGCCTGGTCGTTTGCTTTCTATGATCAAAAAAAAAATTATACGCTCTTCATTGGATTAATAATGATTGCATTTATGACGAAGAATTTTGAGTTTTGACACGAGATAAAAGATATAATATATATCTATATGTTAATACGTGAAGCAAAAAAAAATTGTATCCCTTTTTAACCTATTTCCCCTTATCGGGTGAACTTGAAATTAGGCATATTTAAAGTTTATATGACGGAGAAGTGCAGAAAGCTGTTTATTTTATATAAACTGCATTAGAAGTACATTAAATTAATTAAAATATGCACTACTCACACTCATGCTTGGATTTTACAAGACATATACACACATGTAAATAAAAATGACATTTTGACAGCCGTAAATAATTACGAACTACAAAAAAGGTTGTGAACCGTGAAGGAAGTTGCTATGCTCGATTGTATGTATTTTTTAACTCTTATGTTCCAATTATCATTTTTCATCCTACATTTAATAATAATATTATAATATATAAATATTGTTGTAATGTTTATTATTTTTTATAGTGAACTCACTTTAAATGATGATTTAATAAAAAAATGAGCCAAATAATACTTTGTATAATCAAAATACGAATTTTGTTCATAAAAGTAATCCATGAGTTAGACATCCGCGGTTACAATGTTGCAATTCAACCTCATGTATCAACAAAAAAGAGTTTATTTTCAAAAGCTAATGGTAGTATTAAAAACGTCTTTGTCTTGGATTCACCATTTGATTGTATTGTGCATGCGTTATTTTTCCAAACGATGATACTGGGTATATCACTATTTCTCATAATGAACAGACTACATTTAATTCAATATCACCCAGAAATACGACCCACCCATGGTGTCGTGTAAAATTAATTGAAAATTGTGTCATGTGTGTTATCGCAATAAATTTCTTTATTTTCGTAAAGATATATTTATTTAGAATTTGAGAGCTTTATCACTTGGTTTTGTTTCAAATTTAAAATTAATTTTAATTTTCATTTACACATAGATTTTTTTGTATGTCTATATAATTAAAGATCAGGGCGAATGACAAATAACTGAGTAGCCGTGATGAAAACCTTCAAGTATAGAAGACATACCCTTTGACAAAAGAACCCTAATAAAGTTCAAACTTAAAAAAATCAATTAACTATGGTCGAATGTCGACAACTGGACGCCCACTAGTATAAGTAATTCTCAAACTGAATTGAAATTGTACGTGTTCAAACAGGGGTTTTAGAATTTAGTAATATAAGATAATTATTCAACAAATATTTTAGTTAAAGCATGCGCTCGCATTAAAGAACATAATATAAAGGTGAATAATGAAAATAACTCGGATTGTATTACATTCCTTTTTAAACACGGCGACAGGTAAACAGACGAGGGGCAGTAACACCTCGCGTGCCTTTTGTTATTTGCAGAATTTTAATAGAAAGGTCCCTGTCATTCGCCTTATGTACCCAAAGCCACAACATATCATACAGCAGGTAAAAGTGGAATATTATATGGTTTTTAATTACTTTTTGATGTTTTATTACCTTTTGAAATATAATAAAATTAAATGGAAACTCTGTTATAAAAATACAGTTCACTGTCTTAACTTTATTACTAATAGCTGGCTCGTGCCCATTTCCTTTGTTTTTGTCGAACTGACTACGTTGTTGACCTAGCAAGGTTTTAATAGCTTCACCGGATTACGCCCACTTCGTTGGGCGATAAACGTATTTATTTACTAGCCCCTACCCGCGACTTCGTCCGCGTAGTAATAGTTACCTTGGGCTAACGCTAAAACACAGAGGAAACTCTCAAGAGGAAAAAAATCCAGATTTTGCATCATCTTTCATTCGTGTTCTGCTCCTATTGGTCTTAGCGTGATAGTATACATCTTATAACCTTCCTCCATAAATGAGCTATATAAACACTGCAAGAATTTTTCAAATCAGACCAGTAATTCCTGAGATTACCCCCTACAACATTACAAACTTACAAAATTTACCTCTTTGTAATATTAGTATGGATAATGAAATTATGAGTATGATTCGATTAGTATTGAGTGCTATGTATTTTGATAAGGATTCATAATTGTTGTTGATAATATGACCAATAAACATCACTTAACGATTTAAATTATTTTTTAATATAAAAAACAAATTTTTGTTACTTAAATATAAAAGTTAGACACGTAAATATAAAAGCTCTACAACTTTTCTCTAGAACTCAATTATATATCTCTCACGTTAAGGCGTTCGTAAGCAACGTTTTCGTTTGACCGTTTCGTTTTCGACTTTGCAAATTCTACTACCACAAATACGTCTTTTGATTTTCGGGTTAATATATAGTCTATCACACTCATAAGTAACGTGGCTTTCTATTGGTAAAAGAATTTTCAAAATCGGTTTAGTAGATCCAGATATTACCCCATACAATCTCACAAACTTTTTTTTTTTTTCGAAATGTCTACGCTGTTGACCCAGTAAGGTCTTAACAGCTTCACCGGACTACTAAGGAGAGCGCTTAAGGCACTTTTATTTTGGCAACCAGCTCAAGGGTGCACGGCACACCTCGGCTTGGCTGTTGCCTGTTGCATGCAAAATTGCGACCTATCTTAGCTAACCTAGCTAACTATTCATATATGTATGAGTTGTTGAAACGTATATGTGTACAAAGCATACACGCCTCAACAACTCCTCCATATATTTATTATCGGAAAATTAAGAGTTTTTCAGTTCGATGAGGGAAAAAAGTAAACCCTTCCACTTTCATGTGTAAACGTGTAGGCGTGCACGTGTATGGGGGTGATCGTGTAGTATTGTAGCAGTGATGTATGTTTGTGTGTCACCGTATCGCGTAAGCAACGCACTCAAGGGCTCCCTACCGAGGGATCGAACCTAGGCTTGAACCACTGCCGTGGGAGGCCTAATCGGGTGCCTCACAAACTCACAAACGTTACCTCTTTATAATATTAGTATAGATTTGCTCCATCTTTTTTATATAAATTTTACATTTGGATGATGCTTGGTTGAATTCGCTCTACTTGTTAAATAAGAAAATGGGGTTGGCTTTTAAGGTTAGTGAAAACATACATATATGATTCGATAAATTTTCAAATAAAAGATTAAAAATAGTCAAGCAACGTCGAACAACAACTGATGGAAAGTAATTAGTGTTTTAAGTTAAAAGTACTGTAACTTCAACTTTTAGCCGTTTATTCTCATTTTTAATAGACGTTGTTTAATGGTATATCTAACTGAAGAAATTAGATACGAAAGCAATGTAATGTAAAACTCTATCATATAACTTAAACTTTTGGTTTTGTGAACACTCTGTGTAATATTTTGCAAGAAGTTCATCAATTCTTGTCTTTCATTGAAACCCGTGGACATGATATATGTAAGGTACATGATGAATATGAGTCTTGTAAAAACAAAATCAGCCAGTAACACTGAAAAGAAAAATTTGAATTGATACAATTACAAATCATACATTAATACTGTATTATCACTTTTTAAAGGAATTTGAACCAAACATATAATTAACAAAAAAGTCCAAGCAGTCAAAAGGACTGCCAACAGAAGTGAAAACCCGAAACAAGTAAGTTTAAAGTGTGTTCTATTTTGAATTTTTATATTAATCAGTCTTTATTATTTGTGTTTGATAATTTGTACATTGAAATTATTATCATAAGTCACTGTTTCAGATCCATTGGTACTGCGAATAACAATTGTATATTTATTTATTCAGTTAATTAAACTATTATGGGTTGCACTATCTATAACTTTTTTTTTCTCGATCTGATTACGCTATTGACCTAGTAAGGTCTTAACAGCTTCACTGGTCTACTAAGGCGAGTGCATAAGGCATTCAGTCAATTTTGTCAATCTATAACAAAATATCAATATATATATTAAAAGTACACAGTCTCTTATATTATACGTCGTTAGTCTGACGAAAGCACAATACCTTCGGTCACGTTCATTAGCATGTCATGACACTAAATTGTAAATTTATTTCTTGCCAAAAAATACAATTCAGGGCGTATAAAAAAGTTTTTACTTTTTAAAATTGTCTATGGCATTTAAGCCTTCATATCATCATTATCAGTATGTAACATATTCCAGGTGAAATGTTAGACACTCGCAATATTCTAGGATATAACATTTCATGGTCACATTTAACATATAAAATAATAATATTAAAACAAATACTAATAAACAACCTAACGTAAAGTTTGTTCTAAGACTTTCAAAAGTATAGCTATAAACGTGTAAATAAAATAATAAGCCTAAGTGCAACCGGTGCAACCGGTGCCAAAAGCTACAATGGGCGACACGGAGTTAATAACATTCGATAATAAAACGGACAATTTGATTTATTCATAGCGTTCACTTTAAAATGAAAGTGTAATCAACCGGCGGTCATTGATACTGTGCTTTAATATAGAAGCGTAAATGATTGTGTATATTTTTTGTGCATTTCTAAGTAATTAGGTTAAATATTAAGCACCTATTTTTTAAATGATTTACGACGAGAATCAAGTGCAGACTATACTCCATAAATATTGCTACTGTCTAAACTTTCAGCCTGTATACTATAGGATAAAGGTCTTCTTAGATCATTATACCAGTCCATATTATAAACGTATCAGGAAAGAAAAATGTGTCTATTGCCAGGAATTCAAATTCAGTCCGGCCATGACACGTTACGGTGTTGTTCGGTACGTAAACATTTTTTTTTTATTGCTGCATGACAAAGTGACTGTGCTATGCCTGGTGGTAAGCATAGTACAATCCAAAAACATCGGCAACCACCGAGAGACAGATTATCCATCACTGGTCGCCGCTGTCATGTCATGTCAAATTTATACAATGAATATTTTTTGCCACAGTATAATCTGGTACAGTGAGATGAGATCTTTAAATCAAAATTCTTCTAGTCTACGTATTTATATGCATATACATAATTTCTTCCATTTTATTTGTTGTCAAGATATTTTAATAATAGGAACTCGGACGATGAAACATCTGTTAAAATATGATTAAAGAGGCTTTTATAACGGTGGCTCCAGTTTCTGTGACCCTTCAGCGAGTCCTAAACCAACAAAGAGTTTGTAAACGTAATATTTTTTAATTGAAAGGGAAGTCCTTATACTGTTTAAATTTTTAATATTTCATGTCGTGGATGTTGGAATATGCTAACAGAATGTGGGTACATGTATAAAATTAAAGATTAGTGGTCGTCCGGTAATAGAAATTCAATTATAATTTATTAAGTTTAAATGTTATTGAGTTTTTTAAACCAAACACTGTACAAATACTGTAGAATAAGTATGCCCGCGACACTGTCCGTACGTTAATAACCGATTTTTTAAATAAGGTTCTACGCGGATGAAATCGCGGGCACAGCTAGTAATAAATAAATAAATATCTTATAATAATCGATACAAAAAAAAATCAGTTTGCGGTCAATTCGATTGAATTGTTTTTGGATATATTGAATTTCACATGTATTAATCTTTTTTATAGAATTCAAACATATTGTTTAGCAAAAATTCGAAAAGAGTACTTATTAAGTTTTACTCGACAGCAGTAAATATTATAGATGATATTTTTTATTTTTTATTAAATGCTTATTCGCCTTCGCGACTATATCGCTAAGTAATATAAAAGTATGTAACAATAACTTAACAATATCTTACATTAATTTTGTACCTTGCATCTTTCGAGATGGGGTCAGACAATAAGGAATTGTACACACCAATGTGGAACGAACCAAAAGCATTAGGCCGGGATCTAATACCTTCGCTTCGAACACATTCGGCCAGGATGTGGTGCACATCATCGATGAGCCCGCAACTCTGGCAGAGTGGTGATGGTACTTTACGCATAATATAGGTGAATTTTTTACATGGGATGTGTCCTGAGCGTAATCTCATTCCTGTGATTGCCTCCCGAAGGCTAATTGTAATGTCATCTGTCCATAGTCACCTTAAGAGATGTGGTTGAATCACTCTGTACTATAATATTTGAATTGAACAGAGATGACATGAATATATTGACTACCTTGTTATTGTTAAGAATATGAACTACTGTGATATGCCATTTTTGTGAATACTATTCGTATATAGCTTTGTTGTTTGATTGAATACATTTTAATTTCAATAAACCTAATTTGAAAGTATAGTTAAATAAATGTAAATAAAATAAAACAATATATCTTAAAATGTAACGCAAAATATCTCCAAAGTATACAAAAACTAACATTCTTTTTTATATTTTAGTCGTAAATTAAAAGTAAAAGTTATGGTAATGCATATTTTTATTAGAAACCTAATACTTTTAAAATAAAAATTTTGCTGTTTTAGTTCGCAAATATTTCGTTCAACAAACCCGAAAAGTGCTAAATAAGGGGTACTCGTATCGTCTACGAAGTGCTACGCTTATGCTACGTTGTTTGTCAGCTCGTAGCATTTATTGTAAATACGCAGCGTGCGACAGAAAATTAATTCGCCGATAATAACAGTACTATAGTGCAGAAGCATTTTATTTGCAAATATTTGTTGCATATTATTTTAACAGATAGCTTGTTCTGTTTGGAATTTATCCAAATTTTTATGTTAAGAGACTATTTTTATAAAGCTTTACATTTGACCGTTACAATTTTATACAGCGAATAATATTTGTGTCTTGCTTAGATGATCTAAAAACACCTAATTTTGGTTCCGTTTTAAGTCTCTATAGCATACTTTTATTGTTCTTCCCAGAGATATCACTAAAAAAAAAGATTATTACTAAAAAAATATTTAGCGTTACATTTAAATGTAACTTAGCTCATATTATCAGGTGAGTTTGCTATAGTTTTCCTATACAAATTAGTATCAAGAGTTTGGATTTTTTTCATAGATAAATACATATTATGTAACAAGGTCTATGTATTATGTGAATATGCAAACATTGAATTATGTACTTCGCTGTTGACCACGTTTCCGCAAATATTGCACCTAATTGCCCGTAGCGGTTTTAATTTGTTTCTGTCGGGTATTTAATGATAATGACCGCATTTATGAACCTATGGATTATATTTGATTCCTCATAATTGTTTATGTTTTGTTGTGATTACAAGGGATTTCGTGGTACAATATTTTCTCATACGGTTTTTGGTCTACGCTATTGTTGCAATTGCATTTATTTAATATGATTATTTTCATGAATTATCTTGTAATTACTATTTGATTATGTAATGTACATATGTTGCAGTAAATGAAGAGATAATCGGTTGACTCGTAATTAATGTAATCACACGATTAATTTATCTTGCCACCGCTCGCGGAATAAGCTTATAAATAAAAGAACCTGGATGACGTACCCTAGCTCGGTTCTTTAAAAAGACAATTATTTTTTTAGATATTTTCAGGCATGTTGGCGGCGTTACAACAATTCTAAAAATTCTCATTGTTTTGGGTACAAATGGGTTAAAAAGGCTTATAATTATAATAATAATGTAATTTTTTAAAATAAATTAAACTGTTAGGTTTGCTTCACAATATAAACATGTTTCCTAAATAAAAGAAATTAAAAAAAGGCGGCTACGGTTCGAACAGTGGTTAAACGGATTTTTAAAGAGCTTGATTTCCATCTGAGCTACTTTTGTTTTGACAGTGGCAGCGAAATTTACGTTTATATTCTAGCTATATTTTTTTTGCCTGAAAGATCAGATAAAAAGTTGTCTATGAATTAAATCTAGCTAGATCGATTTATCGTCCCCGAAACTACCTACATACTAATTTCACGGAAATCGCTGGCGCCGTTTCTGAGATTCTGAATATATAAAATTATACAAGAATTGCTCGTTTAAAGGTATTAGATGAAAGTTTTATGATGTGATATAATCGTTCTGTATTTGTAAACGAAAGTTATTATACTGGTTGTAATATGAAATCGTTTTGACTTTTTAAGCAATAAACTGTTTCTTGTTTTTTAAGTGAAAACTTTTTTAGTTAACTTCGCGTCATGACATGCTAGTAAGCATGACCGATTGTGTTAGACTTGCGCGGCTTGCGTCCGACTATCGACGCGTAGTATAAGAGGCCTGTGTACATCTAGTATTGATATTTTGTATTGAAATTGTGTAGCCTATCATATGTTTGAGAAATTAATAAACTGTAAAAAAAGTATATATGTAATTATTACTCGGAGTGCCATTAAATGTGAACGAGAGACTAGCAATAATGATTCCAATTTACAGGTTACGGAATTTAAATAATATAATAATATTAAGTATAATTAATTTATTAATTTAAAAGAGAACACACTTTAATTCCATTGTTTTCAGTTTTCTTATGAGTCGTTATGACTGCCTCGTCTATTTTCAAGCATTTGCATGTGAAGTATAAATTACGAGCCTACTGAATCTATACTATAATAAAACTGTAACAAGTCGAAATCTGTACATTAAATATTTTTTGAAAATTTTAATCAGGGTAGACTATGTTATCGATATAGAAGCCAAAAATAATCTTGTTACAATTTTTGTCTGTCTGTCTGTCTGTCTTTCTGTCTGTCTGTCTGTCTGTCTGTCTGTCTGTCCCTATGCACACGCATCACTCTGAAAGTACTGAACCTATCTTGACGAAACTTGACATAGTGATAACTAATATTACGAGATTACATCAAATATACTTTTTGTCCCATAAAACTCGAAGGGTTCTTCAGGATAAAGGATTAAAGTCTAGAATCTAAACCCGTATTACTCTGAAAGTACAGAACCAATCTTAACGAAAGTTACCACAGTAATAACTGATATCACAAGGCTACATCCAGGATACTTTTTGTCCCATAAAACGCAGTGGGTTCTCCAGGATAACGAAAAACAAAAATTTGTAGTTAACGTAACTAGACTTTTTTGCGACACCTTAGTACAAGAGCCGGCAACGTTAAAAGAACAAGAATTTTAAAATACCTGGTTCTTTAATATATCAATATATATATTTTATGTCATAGGAGGCAAACAAACAGGTGGGTCACGTGATGTTAAGTGATCACCACCCTTTATAGACTCTAGCAACACCAGGTTTGTCGCAAGTGCGTTGCCAACCTTTATATGGGGGAGGATAAGGGAAGGCAAAGGAGGAAAGGAGAAGAGAGGTGGGCCTCCGGCGCTCTCACTGACCAAACGAAACACTACAATGCAAGCACTGTTATTTCACGTCGGTTTTCTGTGAGAGAGTGGTATTAGCCCGAAAGGACACTTGGTAGCCGGTTAACGTTGTATGTTCAATGCGCATTTTGATTTATGAATAGGTTTAGGAACATTTTTTTTCAGTAACTTTTAAACACAATCAAAAGCATGAATTTATTACAGTCAGACACAGTTCTTTATAAACAATCATTTATATACTCTCTGATATATTTTATAAATAAAAATAATAAATTTCCAACCAATTATTTTTTTCCATAGCAAAGAACAAATTTCATTTTATTATTATTTTAAACATTATTGATATTAAGATTTCACCATATACAATAAACAACGATAAACGTAAACGTATGAGTTGGGATTGACACCACCTTAAATATATCCGTCGTCGACCATCAGGCTATACGAAACCGAAATACCTTGGGCCGGTGAGATGAAATATCTCGGCGTCACTTTACACTTAAATTTCGATTCACACAAAGATAGACTGCGAAACAAAGCCGCTATGGTGTTGGGTCGTCTCTATCATTTGCTTTGTCATAAGAGTAAAATGTCCCCCAGACATAAACTCGCTTTATATAAAACTTGCATCCGTCCGATTATGACGTACAGTTGTTTGGTCTTTACACATGCGCAAAATCGTATTCAACTTTTTGCTGGTTCTCCAGAACCGAGCCCTACGTAAATCACCGGTGCCCCATGGTACGTCCGGAATAAGGATCTCTACAGGGACCTGGAGATGCTTTCTGTCTGGGCGTATATAAAATCACTCACACATAGTTATTTCGAAAAAGCCGCGAATCAACCCAGCCCTTTAGTGGTATCCGCCGCGAACTATGAACCCGTACCCAACGCTGCGTAGTATAGAAGACGACCGCGACACATTTTTACATTCCCTCCTGATTCAATCATGTCAGCGAAAGATCAGTACCAGCCTGTCTCTTCAAACTGAGCGTATTCACGTCCACGCCCGTATAATCACAGATCACGCCGCCGTGATATTTAGAGTATACATATAGTTTAGAGAAATTTTTCCGACACAAAATACATATAGGAAGGAGTTGTTGAGGCAGGCATACTTGGTACACATGCATGTTTTAATAACTTATATACGTATATCTAGATAGCTTAGCTTAGGTTAGCTCAGATAGGTCGCGATTTTTGCACAAAACAGGCGACAGTCCAAGCCGAGATGTGCCGTGTACCCTTGAGTTGTTCGCCCAAACATCCCAAGTCGGTTGAGTGCTTTCAGCGCTCGCCTCAATAGTTCGGTGAAGCTGTAAAGACCTTTCCAGGTCAACAGCGTATACATTTCGAAAAAAAAATGCGTCGATAACATACGCTGCCACAATTATCGCTATCTTTATCGTGCAGCCAGTGCTGCACTAAACTATACCTATAGCTATATTCTATACATATATTATTTTTATAGCAATAAATCGATCTAAATATTGAGTTAATAACTGAATTAGTGTAAAAGATGAAATTTGTACTTATTTATATTTAAATATAGTAATAATAAAATCACTGCTAATCTAACATGGGTTAAGATTACTTTTATTTTTATTTCCAAAAAATACCATCAAGCACATTATTGTCAATACCAAAAATGTCTTTCAATAATAATTCCATTTTAATAACGTTTCGAAGTTAGTAAAAAAACATCCTAAAATTATTTAGAAATCAATATTTTTGTCTGTAAAGTTACGATATGCACAAATAAACGCAACTCTTGCCGGCAACTAGGTAGCCTGTTGTTCGGATGAATATAATATATAAAACTGGCTTGATTGATTCTTTCTGGTATGGCCTCTGCCTATGTAGGTAATTTCGCCAATATCAAGTATGACAAATACACGATATAAATTTAATGACAAATATTTAGTGTAACAACTTAGAATAATCTACAATAGAAACATATCAACATGGATAAATTACTAAAAGGTACTATGTTGTGAGTGGTACAAAGATTATTTATAAAAATATTTTATAAATATATTTAGAATACGTTTTCGAAACAATTTATAACTCTTAAACAATAGTTTCAAGCAAGTGACAGTTCACGCTTCTGCACGATATTTGACGTTTCGATACGGTGTTCATATATTTTTCTTTAATACAATGGAGTACAAAAAGGTTTTAATACAAGTTGAAGATATTTATGAGAAAGTAAGTGGTAGAGATGTTTATTTAGTTTTATGTAGGTTACTTTTTATCTTAATTGATCCTGGTAGATGTATTTTTTTTTTCGAAATGACTACGTTATTGACCGAGCAAGGTCTTAACAGCTTCACCGGACTACAAACAACGGAGTGGTAAATGATGCCACGAACGGGTACTAGGCTTATTTAAAAAAAAATCACATGTAATCTGGTAATGTTTCAGTTAATCCGTGGATAGTTTGGATTCACAACTGGAAACGGTAGTTGTGGCTGCAATCGGGTATTAGTTTTATTCAATTTTTTCACGTTTAAAAATACAATTGAAACCAGTGATAACCAATTTGGTGCAGACGAAGTTGCAAGGGTCAGCTAGTACATAAATAAAATTTATGATTTAAATTTAAGCATAAACATAAAAAAAAAAATCTTGTCACAGTTATTACGGCTATGTAATTTTTAATGTTTCGAAATAATATGAGACATAAGATATGTTTTTATTTCACGATTTAATTAAAAAAGACTTCGGCGCACGCACCGTAAAATAAGTTTTGCACAAAACAGTCACGGAGGGTTCCCAACTAAAAATTTTACCAAATTAGTTTTGGTGAGGTGTCCATTGCGGCGTATTATAATATTTAACGTGCCGAATAATTTATATGAAAAAGGATTGTCAAATCTTTTAAATAATTTTATAAGCTTATCTGATGTATCGTGTTTTAGTATAATTACTGGGCTGAGAGAGTTTTAAGGCATCTGTAACCAGTTATGTAAAAATTGCCAAGTGTCCGTTAGTTAATTCGTCTTTCTACACTCGATATATATTGGAGAAGTCACTATTGAGCAGCGATACCGCGCTATTGACTACATCAGGGGTGTTAATGACCTCAAACGCTATTGGTTAAAATTGTCGGTTGATCATTATTTATCCCTCTGTGAGACGCCATTAGCTAGAAGTTTATGTATTTTGCAGTTTATGTATCTTGATGCCTTAAAAAACGACCGATAACTAGTTGTCTAGTCACATCTACGGATAATTCGTCGTAGCTATAGTCAGCGTTGTGTTTCTATATCGGTTAACGTTTTATTCGATTCTTCTTGCTGGATTGATTAATCAAATTATAGGCTTGACGTCATTATGGATGTCGTCATACTTTTACATGGACGCCATTTTATCGCTGCCACGACATATATTTTCAACATATTAATGTTGTATTGTCACTTTCTATCATGAAATTTTATTGTAAACCAGTTGGAGACCGCAACTTCGTCCTCTTACAAAAGCTTTTATGGTTTCATGGAAACTACATATTTAACTTTCACTAATTATAGGTTTCATCTTTTCTGTTTTCAATTTGTCATTGCTATTTAAATGCATAAAAACCCTTTATTAGTAACACGTACCTATCCCCTCCTGGTGATTTATCTATGTTGACATGTTGCTATTTTAGACTTTTGTACGTTCTTACACTGAATATTTGGCATTAAATTTAAAACGTTTAATCTCACACTTGTCATTGGTGAAATTGCCAACATAGGCTAAGCCCATACCGAAAGAAAAAAAGTTCTTTAACGATGCAAAGTTACTTGTGACAAAGTATAATGATACTTACCTAGTCGAGACGATATACTGAAAAGGCCTCTCCTGCTAGTAACAGTCGCGTCAAAATATGTTCAGTCGATTCGGAAGTTAGCTCTAATAATTAAGAAGCGGACACTATTTTTTTACACATAGGGTTTGTCCTCGTTTTACTTTTATTTTTTGAGTTTACAGTAAGTAGACAACCATAATTAGGTTAAAAAGCTAAATTCTTATTATTTCATTTGCACATTACAATTGAAGGTATGTATATTAAATTTCCAACCATAAAATAAATATTCTAACAAAAAAATAATTACATTCTTCACTAATGGCTCCAAACATACGTTTTTCATTTCCACCGAAATTATTTTTACAGGTGTGCCCGCAATAAGCGTACTTTAATGAACGTAGACGAAATTTTATGACAAAGAATTGGGTTTAAAAAACATTACGCTTTAATACATTTTCAAATGCCTATGTGACCTTTTTCAAGTACAATTTAATCACAATTGTACTAGTAACTAAAAAAAATCGGCTTCCAGTAAACTTTGGCTGCTTATGGCATTCATATCCAATGACCTACAAGGAATATATTGCCTCAAAAAATTTCTTACTAAATAGACAGGCCTTGTGGCGCCGTGTTAGGAAGCCTTATTGTTAAGCCGAAAGGTCGTGAGTTCAATCTTCGCATATGGTTGACTTGTGTTAGGAGCATATTTATCAGTTCTGTCTAGGTGTTAAATATGGGCTTTTTTGTTATTATAATACAAGATATGCTTAGTTTTGCGTATAAATATCATTTTCAGAACAATAATAAAAGAATGTTGAATGTAGAAATATGTTACCTTTTATTACGAATATACCCTTTTTTTTTTTATATTTTAAATACAAATATTTTTTGGTCACGTATTAAAAGCATTATAAAATACCAGAAGATATGTGCGTTTCGCCATCCAAACCGGATATATTTCTTTATTCTAGACATACAAATCGCGCCGTACTTATCGAGCTTACCGTTCCGTGGGAAACTAATATTTTTAAAGACCACTAGATAAAGTTGGACAGGTATTACGACTTAGTCAAAGAGATGACTAAAAACGGTTATATAGTTAATCTATATGCCGTAGAAGTGGGAGTGAAAGGTATATCAACAAAATCTTTCTATAGCCTGCTGAAAAACCTTGGTCTATCCAGAACTGCAGTAAGTTCTATACTAGAACGAGCCTCTAAACCTGCACTAGCATGTTCACACCAGATTTGGATAGGCAGGGAGAGAAACACGAGCAGCTAAGTTGAGTGTTAATATACATTGGGAAGGGCCCCTTAAACCGACACCCGTGTTACAAGTCTCGGGAACTACTTGGAGTTTCTCTCGCTGCCACGCGATGGACCCGGCACCCGCACGGTGAAACCATAGTATGCTAAGTAGTACGTCTCTTTTACAATAACAACGTTTTAGTGAATGTGAAGGTATAATTAGCAATATTAAATTATAAGTAAAAGCAAAATAATAATGTATTTTATATTATTTTATTTATTTAAAAGACCACAACGGATCATTACTCATATATAAACTACACAATAATATATTAGTTACTTCGTTTAAACATAATGGAAATACGACTTAATTGCGAGTTGTATAAAGATGCAGTACCACATGGCATTACAGCATCATACAACCACCGATATTCAGTACATCATCAAACGACTAACATACAAATTTGCCATTGTTTTCATTATTCCTTTGAGATAATCGCAAAGTTTATCAAGAAAGGATGTCGCGCTCTTATTATATTATAGCTTATAAATCATCATCTCAAGTATATGAAAACGTTCTAGAAGTGCTAAAGAAATGTGATATTCAACACCCAAAGCGTAGTTAGTCCTTTTATTGAAGCTACGCCGTCACTTCTCGTGTATAAACATTGGCAATATATCTTTTCACTTCATCACTACCACGAGTAAGCCTATTGATTTTAATACGTCTATAATAGGTTAGTAAAGAAACTCCATTTCATTAATTAACAAGAGTTGAAAAATTATACGATAATTTTTGCATAAACTGAATATTAGGAATCTATAATATTATAAAATATATTTCATTGTATATATTTTGTTGATCACTGACTGAAAGCGGTAATTGAACGAAACATTGAACACAACATGACTTGAACTTTTTAAACATGTTGCTTTAGTTTAAAACAGTAAGCCTGCTTTAGTGTAGCGCTACGCTTTACTTCGTTTGCATCTTATACATACAGTATCTTAACCTAGCGGCTACGGAACTATTTTTAAGTAATTTGTTCTCATTTAAAAAGTTTGTGAGGTTAAATGGATCTTCCTTATTCTGTCATACAAAAAGTACATTACAATTTAATTGGGTATAATACATCCAAAAGCATTAAGTAACTTTCAATAAATCCTGCCATTTAAGAGTTATTTCGGTGTGCACTGCCTACAACATTATTAGAATTACATAAAAATAATGTACAAAGTAATATATATATCGATATATACTATAAAAAAACTGTAAAACGGCCCAATTTGTACATTTAATATTTTTGAAAATTATGATCGTGGTAGACTATATTATCAATATAGAAGTCAAAAATCTTTTTACAATTTTTGTCTGTCTTTCTGTCCCTGTGAACACGTATCACTCTGAAAGTACTGAACCAATTTTGATTAGACTTGACACAGTGATAACTAATATTACAAGATTACATCTAGGATACTTTTTATCCCATAAAACGCAAGGGGTTCTTTAGGATAATGGACGAAAGTCTAAAACTTGTACTCAGAATTTGGTAAATTTTCTTTGTGCTATATATAGCAGACAGATTAGTTGAACATTTAAGCTATATTTCATATTTTTATCGTTTTGTATTCAGGGATTCCCTGGTACCACCGATCCGATTTTGAAATCTTTTTCAATGTTAGAAAGGCATATTATCCCTTAGTGTTTTAGATAATGTTTATTTTAGGAAATATAAATTTTCCATAGTTAATCACAAGGAACGTAATTGAAATGGGCAAAAATTCATTTATCGCCAATACTGGGAAGATATTTATAGGCTCTATATTTAGGTTAGTTTTTGTTTTAATTTTAGCCGGTAGGTGATGCTGCGTATGGATTTTATGCTTATTTAAAAATATTTCTCACATACCAAGTGGGTATATGTTTGAGTGAATCCCTGCATACTTTGGATTTACAATTGAAAACGGTAGATGTCATAGGATTTTAGGTTTATAAACATTTTTCGCGTTTAAAAATACAATTGAAACAGGTAATAACCGATTTAGTGCAGACGAAGTTGCACGGATCAGCTAGTTATTTATAAAAATATAAAGGCAGGGGAAATTACGAGCGGCGACTAGTATTTTATATATTTGTATGAGACGCAGCAAGGTTTTGGTCTATCATGTACCTATTTGTAACAAAAGCGGTGTCTCTTTTGTCTGGTAGTTAAGGTGAAACGCGATTACCCTTAAATCCAGAATAATCCTTTGATTAACTATATTTCAGCACAAATACGTCGACGGTGTGCCTTTTGTCCATTAACTGTAAACTTACCCGAGGCTAACTATTTTAATTTATTCATTTTACTAAGGAACTATTAATTATAATTATACGATGCTGTATACGTCGTTTAGACTTTATTATACATCGTAATTGTTATATTATTAGATGTTTTAATGACCAGGTAATATAATAAATATAAAAAGTTAGAATTTTGGTGTGGGAAAGTTTGTGCAAAGTTTAACTTTGGGAAGACTATTTCTGTATCTTCTAACAGCAATCGTCGTCATAATGCCGACTTACAAAAGTACCTTCACAAGCCTCGTTTGAAGGACACGATACCAGGCTGTTTCTGATACTCGATCCATGGAATTAAGTCACAATTCGTATAAACTTTACTACCTATATTTTAATTCTCACTGTGTTGTAACCACTTCCTTGTTCGTCACATAACAGGTTGGCTTGGAAGAGTGATTAGTTATTTCTGACACTCCTTCGTCATTTCTACTGACAGCCTAATCGTAGTTACCTACAATCTTTGAGCATTAACGAATTTCATTGCGTGATAACGTCGATGAACGCCAGCTGCACACACGAAAAAGTGTCAAGTTTGGCCTGAGCCAATCATGCAAGGAGTGTTCGGCTTGTGACGCATCAGTCTCTCTTCCACACCATCGGCCCAAGCGTCGGAGTTGTTATCACATAAAATTATCGGCGGTAAACCGACTTAACATACAACCAGTTTTTAAAAACAATTTCGTACAAAATAGTGTCATCATAGAAAAAAAAAACAAACATATAGACATTTTGGCTTTCTGTTTATCTGCTTATTTCATTAAGGAAAGACCACTAGATAATATAATTTAAAAAAGATTTTCTGTCATTACTTACAAAAAATCGTTTGATATAAAATTACATGGAAGCCAATTACGGCTACAACAGGTGTATACAGCGTCTTCTTCATTAAAATTATTGTCCTCAAAGATGGTTAAGTTACTAAAAATAAATGTTATATACTGAAAAGGGAATTTAAGTTGAGGACTGTAACATCTTATTAATTTAGCATTAAGTCGTTGATATTTATGTATTTATACTATTTATATTAATACCCACTTATTAAAATCTTTGCATGCTTTTATTATATTAAAAGCAAGATTAACAAAAATCTTCTTTTTATTTTGCTAAGTTCTATAGTTATTAACGTTCAACGTTATGGATATTGTAAATTTGAAATGTCTCTCATTAAATTAATTATGTTGTTTTGATCAATATATTTCTTTATATAGAGTATTATATTACGCTCTCCGCATGGAACAAATTGGAAGAGCCTACTTCGAGGAGGCACATTTTGTGTATTTTATTATATGTTTTGTTCTATTGCAAAGTTCAAAATCAGTAAAGCTTTCCAAATCCTAAAGAATTTCCAATCAACCAAAATACTTTTGAAGATTACTTCAGTGTGTAATATATTTACATTGTAAAAGTCTGCGTCGTTCTGAAACTGTACATTAATTTTTAAAGAGACTGCGCCATTGCGGGTGTTGTCCAACGATCGGTCGAGTTATGATGATTGTAGTGGTCTTTTACGACTCTTATTTTATTTGCGAAAGTGGCGGTGACGTCTTTGTCATTTCGTCGTGATGTTCGCTTGTATATCTTTTATAAAGGAAAAGGGCGTTTGCAGACAGAATAATTACGTGTTGTTTTCTAAAACGAGGGTCGAGTTTCGAGTCGGGTTTTACTAAAAATGTTTAACTTTTTATACAGTTACACATTTTTGTTTCAGATTTTTTTTTGTTTTATTTTAAGGTTTGTAATATAGTTACGGTTTAAATTCACGTATTAGCTGATAGCTGGGACTTTGTATGTGTAGTTTACTATTTTAGCAATATATGTGATGCAAAGAGGAACATAAATAAGCACTACACTGTTTGCCTCACTTATCCACGGTAAAAAACACACACATTGCTGAAAGTGTATAGTGCTTTTAAAATGTAGTTTCCTAAAACGTTAGTATCTTGATATTGGATTCAGTTATCGTGATAATTTTTAGATAAGGACCAAGAAGTAAAAAGTGTCGAAAAAGTAATACAAAAAGCAGACCAGTATTTTTGGAATGATGCTCGTACAATGAAACTGTGACGAACTGGTTATACCGATCTTTAAACTCAGTAAAAACAGTAACAGTTTTTTAGGTATTTCCTATTTATGTATTTTTAGGTTTTATAACAAAGTCCCAAAGTATATAACCGATTTGCCAGACTAAGTTTAAGCGCTATAGCGTATTGTGATAGAAGGCTATTATAGAATGAAGTAATATGTAAACGATGGTGATGTTTAGAATTGACTCCTCTCAGTGTATCCACTAAAAATGATTGTAACGTATACCCGATCGAATTTCTTGCCGGTTCCTCTCGATGACTGGGTTGTTTTCCGAACCGGTGATGCTTTTGACGTTCATAAGTTTCTTATTACGGCCTAAACTGAATAAAGTAATTTTGCTTTGATCTAATTTGAAAGGTATTTGTGGCCCTCTATGTTTGAACGCCTTTTATCAGATCACCATGGAAGTTACCTATTTGCTTTTTTCATGGAAAAGTTTATATGCTATAGATTTTCTTGGAGTTCACTACTAAATAGTAACAACATTTAAACCATTCAATCGACCACCAAGAAAATTGTCTGTCACTGTATGTGTCTCCGATACGAAGAATACAAAAACATGGGCAAAGTTACGAGCACAACTCAGTGCGTTATAATGTATTCGTTACGGAGAATACAAACACGTGGGCAGAGCTACGAGCACAACTCAGTTCGTTATAATGTATTCAAGGCATCATCCCTAGACGAGGTTTGGGCACTTTGAACTTGAGTTTACAACCACAGGGCTGAGTACTTTAAGCGCTCATCCGCTATATCGTGAAGCTGTGGAACATTCTTCCAGCTAGAGTTTTCGCTTTGTCCTATGACATGGGGTCCTTCGTGCGTAACGTTAGACATTTACGCAGGCTTGCATGCCAGCGGTGACCGGCGATTGATAGTTTGTCTCTTGATCGTTGTCATTGTTTTTGGATTGTACTACGCTTATCATCAGGCACAGTGCAGTCACTTTACCGTGCTACAATAAAAAGTTACTTTACAGCGAAATGTCCGATAGGCCAACAGTGTTATACTTAGAAAAAAGTTTAATTGTTTATCTATCAATCATATTCGACCGGCTGAATTGATTTTAATAACACTCTGTAGATTTACAAGTCTAATATATCTAGGAATAGGACATTGGATCCTTTTTTACATTTCTATATTTTTTACTAAGCACAATAAATGGATTACCACTTGACTTTTAACCACAGAGAATAGAAACATATAATATAATTCAGTATTGGTAAGTTCACCCTTTACCTTTAACCTATAATAGAATTTCTCAATGAGTACAAAGTTTACCAACGTATAAACAACTCTTAGCTATATATCATAAAATTCTACTTATAAATTCTTTTTCCAATATTTAAACTGTATTAATGTCATATCATATACCTTTTCTATATGATCGACTGATCATCAATAGACCAATATAAAATTTATTTTGCTGAACAAACGGCCGTAAGAGGAGTCATGCGCCATTATATGGGCTGTTAGTCCAGGGCTGTCAAACAGAGATAACGACGTCAATGTAATAACCCCCCCAATCATATGTAAAAGGGGTTGTTTGATCAGTATAATAATAGTCGAAGAGTTCAAGGACGGGACAAGCGTAAATTTCAATATAAATATTATTGCAGTGGCACGCTAAACGCAGGATAACATTTGCATATTTATAAGAGAGCAGCCCTCAGCAAACATGGAGGGAATTGGTAACGGACCGGGTTTGTTTTTGACATAATGGGCCCTTTGTCGATGGAGGCTCCTTATTCGTTGCTCAACACATGTTATGAGTGAACGTGTTGCTGCTCGCTTGGTGCAGAGGAATTGAAGCTCATCTATTATCTATCTCAATTATAATAGCTATATTACAATTACAAATATAATAATATAAAAGAATAATTTATGACAAATTAACGTTCCAAGCGAGTTGAGCAATAAGAAAAGATTTTTAGAAATTCAAGGGGGCTGAAACTTTGTATAAAAATCCATCATTATTGAAGTTTTATTTATGAACACTGGTATTTAGTAATTTAATTGAAAAGTGAAAAAGATGTGTTTCATAGTTTTTTTCAAATAAAATAAATATTTTATATAGTCCTTTATGTAGATATAAATGCATACAAATCGCGGAAGGTTGCAAATAATTTATAATTACTGGGTGATAAGACAATTGTTTGCCAATTGTTATTGCAACCTCTATACACCAGATATAACAGCCGACGTAGTGGTCATGACTAAGCGTATGGCGTTTCTGGTTTAGCTGATCTATGTTCGGTTAATACGCGGTGTATCTTATCCCTTATTTAATTTGTCACATTTCATGATTGGTATTTTCAGCAGCGGAGATGCTGTTAGGCCAGAATGACATCGACGATCATTGATGAATCGATTTCTATAACATCTTGTCATACGGATTTCTTTTTAATTTTATTTTTGCCATCCAATCTAGTAGATTATTACTGCCATTGTCGAGAAAGTAATGATGTTATATGTTTCTTGTAATCATTCCACTGAACTAACAAGATGTTGGCCATCTTGTTAGAACTATCGATGGAGTTTTGTAGCAACTCAGAATCCATGTTCCGTGGTATTGTTTCACATTCACTTGTGCACAATAACCATACTATATTACGTAAAAACGATCAAAGTAGAGAAACAAATAACATAAGATTATAAATAAAATATAAAAACCAGTACAAGAAACTCCAAGACCCCTTAAAGAACTCGTCATATGGAGTTATGGTATTTAATCAACTTCAAAAAAGGAAGAGAGTATAAATTCAGTTGTTTTTTTTTTATTTTTCTTACCTCAGAACTTCGTTATTTGTAAAGTGATTTGAATAAGCTTTTTTAATGGAAAAGGGGTTATTTAATCCATTTTGGTATTGGACAATAATTCTATGGATATATCCGGAATCTCTTCAAAATCGAATAGGAAATGCAGAGTAACTGAGATATTAGTAGGTTTATGACAATCCTAGACTAGGTAGGTACAGAACTATAATTAAGAAAGTTCGGGTGCTTTGTTTTAAGTAGAGTTTAACTTATATTATAGTCCGTTTCTTTACTTATATTATAATTTTTTTGGCCAAAGTTAGTTAAAGGTTAGTAAAAGCGTTCCTACAAAAGTAGCTTATTTCTGTCCTAATAATAACTCATGTATTTTAGTATTCCAAGCCAATAAGTCGGTGTTCAACATCTCAAGTTAATGTTGCCATAAGCCTTTTACATACATAGTTACTTAACTCACGAAACTTGTTTCATGTTTTCGCATACAAGTTAAGATCGATTGTTGAATATCAAGCCAAGTTGTAATTCTATAATTTTTAATGTAACTAGAAAAAAAAAATGTTTTTTATGTGAAATATCTTTAGGCGGAGGGTAAACCTGATTGTTGGCGTGGCGACGCAAAACACAAATTTTGCACTATTATACACTAACGAAATACTCAAAACCATTTCCAACCCTATCTATATAAACATAAGATTCAAACTCTTTTGTCGGCCACTTGTTCTACTAGTTTAACGCAGCACGCGCCGATGACCTAGCGTCCTTTGATAAATGCCACCAAACACACGGCGCCTGCACATTGTTGAATTTTTGTATTTAATAACACACCCGATTAGGCTTCCCACGGCAGCGGCTCAAGCCTAAGTTCGATCCCACAGTAGGGAGCCCTTGAGTGCGTTGCTTGCGCGATACGGTGACACACAAATATACATCACTGCTACAGCACTACACGATCACCCCACACACGTGCACGCTTACACATGAAAGTGGAAGGGTTTACTTTCTTTCCCTTATCGAACTGAAAAACTCTCAATTTTCCGATAATAAATATATGGAGGAGTTGTTGAGGCGTGTATGCTTGGTACACATATACGTTTCAACAACTCATACATATATGAATAGTTAGCTAGGTTAGCTAAGATAGATCGCGATTTTGCATGCAACAGGCAACAGCCAAGCCGAGGTGTGCGGTGCGCCCTTGAGCTGGTTGCCAAAATAAAATTGGCTGAGTGCCTTAAGCGCTCACCTTAGTAGTCCGGTGAAGCTGTTAAAACCTTGCTGGGTCAATAGCGTAGTCATATCGAAAAAAAAACCTAGCGTCCTCTGATAAATACCGCCAAACACACGGCGCGGTGCCTGCACCTTGTTGAATTTTTGTATTCAATAAAAATGAATACTTATGTAACAAAATAAATAAACAGTCATTATTTTATGGAACAAATTTGTAATTCTTTATCTTTTCATTATGACATAGGTCACTCTTGTCTTAATCTGTTTTTTTATACATATAGCATATACAAAACAATGTGGATGTTTCACATCTGCC
>JACEII010000068.1:4051984-4075832 GCA_014332785.1 Antheraea mylitta | reverse complement strand
ACATACATCACTGCTAAAGTATTGCGTTCACGATAAAACCAAAAAAATCATAAAGCATATTTGTTGACGCTGGTTGCAATTGCGATAAAAAGGTTTTATAATTCGGTGGGATGTTTTCCTGGTGATCGCTAAGAATGCACAATGGTCGGTAGGATATGGGAAAAAACAGGACTCGCCTTTGGGCTTTTGTCACGGTCGTAGGAGGCCTCCTCTTCATTCATTGATACTTCGGTTCGCACCTTCCACTTTTAATCTCTAATTGTATTTATTGACGCTTGTAATGCAATTCATTATGAATATTAAATCACAGAGATGTGCGTCGTAGTCATTATGTATTTGGACTGACTTAAGCACCGGTGAGAGGGATGAGAGAGGAAATATGGCATTTAACGGATTTAAAGAAGGACGGATACCATTGTGCATTGTGCATTGCAACATTGCAATGTCTCTTGACCATTTTAGCCTAAACAATATTCTCGAGTAACATTCGGTACTTTTTTTTATAACGTGGGGAAATCTCTTATAGATACCCACCCTGCCGGGGGAAAGGGTGGGTTATGTCCGACTCGCATGGACTAAAACCCCACGGTGTACCGTCAGACCGTGTTGTTGGGGCGGCAAGGGATCGTTCTAGTTAATCAACCTTGTAGAGCCGCCCCAACGGTCCGCCCGGCGGAAGGTGGCCGCCGGGCTCCTACCTATAGATAGGCAGACTGGGTACACACCAGCTGCCTCCCACGTTCGCCGGATTCAGTCCTGGTTTCATTAAAATCGGTTCACTCTATGAAATGTTATTGTAATTTTAATGATGGCGTGTTATAAGTACGAGAGAAAAATAGATAAGTAAATGGACTTAATATACATTCAGATAATTTTATTTATTTTAGTCACAGGTTTTTTACATTAGGTTCAACGCGGACGGAGTCTCTAATAATTGACAAATTGAATCACTTTATTACACAAAAGACTGTTTTTATTGAAATAAAAATGTTTATAATATGTATATAATATAGAAAACACAATACATACAAAATAATCTTTTTACTTATTCAGTGTACTGTATTCTCGACTGTCAGTTGTATCCTATGGCGGGTAATTTTTACGTAAGGCTTCTGTAATCCGAGAGGGCTGAGTTTTCGACGCGGTTGGGCTTTAATTGCGGCCTAATGAGTAACCATTATTACCCTCTATCCTTACACTGTATTTAGTGTTTAACGGTTAATGAATCGCTTTGAAGTCTGCCCGGAGGATGTAACGAGTTACTTGGGATTTCTGCTGTTCATTGACCTATGATTATGCATTACATTGCTTAGTTTATTATTGGCATTGTAATATTGTATTATGAATACTTTTAAGTCATGAACATAGAATTAGCAAGTTTCTATCTATATATTAATACGTGAAGCAAAAGTTTTGTACCCCTTTTTAACCTATTTCCCGTAGACAGCTGAACTTGAAATATGGCATAATTAAAGTTTATAAGACGGAGAAGTGCAGAAAGCTATTTATTTTATATAAAATAAATTAGAAATACATTAATTTAATTAAAACATACACTACTCACACTACTACTTGAATTTTACCCAACATATACACACATGTAAATAAAAAAGACGTTTTGACAGCCGTCAATAATTACGAACTTCAAAAAAGGTTGTGAAGGAGGTTGCTATGCTCGACTGTATGTATTTTTTAACTTTTACGTTCCAATAACCATTTTTCATCCTACATTCAACAGTGATATTATAACTTATTACTATTATTGTAATGTTTATTATTTTTTATGGTGAACTCACTTCAAATGATGATTTAATAAAAAAATGAGCCAATTTGTATAATGAAAATGAGAATTTTGTTCATAAAAGTAATCCATGACTTAGACCTCCGCGGTTACAAAGTTGCAATTCAGCCTCATGTATGAACAAAAAAGAATTTATTTTCAAAAGCTAATGGTAGTATTAAAAACGTGATTGTCTTGGATTCACCATTTGATTGTGTTGTGCATCCATTACTTTTCCAAATGATGATATTGGGCATATCACTATTTCTCATAGTGAACAGACTACATTTAATTCAATATTACCTAGAAATACCACCCCATGGTGTCGTGTAAAATTAATTGAAAATTGTGTCATGGGTTACGATAAATTTCTTTATTTTCGTAAAATTAAATTTCGTTAAAATTTGAGCTTTAGCACGTGGTTTTGTTTCCAATTTATAATTAGTTTTCATTCTCATTTACACATAGATTTTTTTTAATGATTATATAATAAAGATCATGCAAGTAACTGAGTAGCCATGATGAAAACCTTTGATTATAGAAGTTATACCCTTTGACAAAAGAACTCTAATAAAATTCAAACTTTAAAAAATCAATTAACTATGGTCGAATATCGACCACTGGGCGCCCACTAGTATAAATAAAACTTTCGAACGGTTGCACGGTTGGTAGATTGACGTTCAACTGTTCAGTCGCCATGTTCTTTAATTTTTACGAAAATTTTAAGCGAAACCGAGCGGGCAGCTAGGATAGTTAGAATGTTATCACGTTACCATGGCAACGCATATAATACTGACAGTGACACGCAGCGGATGCTCTAAAAACAGCCCGATTTTGAGACATTCTTCATTAGTGCTCCGCTCCTTTTGGTTTTAACGTGATGATATGTAGCCTATAGCCATCCTCGATAATTAAGCTATCAAACATTGAAAGAAATTTTCAAATTGGACCGGTAGTTCTTGAGATTAACGCGTTCAACCATACAAGCAAACAAATAAACTCTTCAGCTTTGTATATTAGTATATATTACCTGGGTAAATGTGATACATCTATATAACAAAATTTGTAGTTTTGCATGTACAATATTTTTATAATAATCCGTGTGTATTTGTTAAATTGTCTGCATTGGACTCCAAATGGGCTTGATCGATTTTTATTAAATTTTTACACGGGAAACTTTGTTGTTTCACAATGACAAAGTACAAGAATCGTCAATTTTTTTAATCGAAAAAATATATTCTATAAATATTTTAATTTTATGATCTGATTTGATACTCTGAGATTTTAGACAAGAATATATACCAATCGTTTATATAATTGTTGAAGTATAAAATACTATGTAATAAAAACTTTCCCAAATCCTATTTGATTCCAGATGTAATAAGAGTAATAAGAGTTCACAGCCTATATACAGTACTGCTTGCTACATTTTTGCGACTAGTTCATACACATTTTTATGCTAATAAATATGTCCAAGACTACAGTGAGAGTTTTCTCTTGTTCTTAAATTTTTAAAAGCAATTAAATTTCCTGTATAACTTTCTTATTTAACGGCGCTTGTACAAGTCGCGGCGCTGTGGGGTTTTCTCGTCATTCGTGTTCTCAGCAGTGCTATATTAATCGCGTACTTTCTTATTAACTAACTGAAAACTTACATGATGTAAATAAATTCCTGTAGTATTTTCTATTATAGGTGGTAGAGCCACGGCGAGCTATTACTGGTTTCAGCATGAAAGGGTCGGCTCACCCGGGGTACTACTACCCGACCCACAGAAAACCGACGTGAAGTATCAGTGCTTCCATAGTTGCGTTTCGTTCGCTTTGTGAGCGTTGGAAGACCACCTCCCATCTTCTTCTTCCCTCTCCTCTCGCCTCTCCCATACTCCTCCTTATCTCCCCCAAACACAGGCTGGTAACGTAATCGCGATTCCCCTGGTGGTGGTTTTGGTAATCACTTAACATCAGGTGACCCACCTGTTCATTTGCCTCCCATGATATAAAAAAGTCATCGTTTAAATTTTCCAATTTTATTCTTGAAATTCAATGACATGTTAAGCTAGATCTCAACATGGCGACGGTTTTGTAACGTAACAGAGTCAATAATTCGTAAATGTCCGAAGCTGTTCTACTGTTGTATCATAAAGCATTTATAAATGAAATGATTGACTTATAATAAGATTTAGTCTTTATCAAGCTGGTGTCTATTGTAAAAGTTTTTTTTTTCGAACTGACTAGGCTATTGACCTAGCAAGGTCTTAACTGCTTCACCAGACTACTTTGAGGCACTTAGCCGATTTTATTTTCACAACTAGCTCAAGGGTGCACGGCACACCTCGGCTTGGGCTGTTGCCTAATACATGCAATTCGCGACCTATCGGATATATTGTACAAGCGTTTTCTGTTTGCTTATAACTTGTATTCACTAAATGGATCTCAATAAAGTTTCATTCCGTGCCGTCTAGGCACTTTAGGTTGCTTAAGTTTATGAAACACTATAATGTGCTTTTCTGAGCTCGTTTAATTATTAGACGTATGGTTAGTGCGAGCAGGGAGAGCAGTTTTCCAAAAAATGCGAGTTCTATCCTATTAAAATTTGTTCCTATAAACACTTCTTACATATATACATATAATAGGAATATAAATCCAACGTATCTGTAATTTTTCGATTTTCGTGAAGAAATTGTTGCATCTGTCTAGGAATAAATAATAAAATACGTTTCAATCATTTTTAGAAATGTCTGTCTGTTTGAACAAACACGTGTTACTGCTAATGTACTTGATTCACGCTAATACCACGAAAAACATAACGTATATCTTCGAGAATAACTTAGTCTTTATTTCATTAAAATCTGCCCACTTTATCAAAGGCTAATGTAATTTTAATACGAAGGCGTAAGTACGAAAGAAAACCAGATAAGTAAATAGACTTAATACATTAAAATGAGTTTATTAATTACTGTTTTTTAAATAAGGTTCCACGCGGGCAAAGCCACGAGTAGATCTAGTGATAAAATATATTTCATTATTAAGAAGTAAGTTAATTAATATTTTATCTACCATGTTCGTATTTCTTCTGTTTTCGCGCGATCTCCGGTACGCATTCTCGGGCTTATGGTAGCCACTATGCAGCCGGAATAGTAAGGGACTATTTCGAGAGGCACATTCGTAACTTTTTTTCAATGCTTTTATTTTTTTATTAATACATTATGAGTTCTGTAATATTTTTGTAAAACAACTGACTACATGTCCGTACATTGCTTTGGCCTCCAATTGAAAATCAGCGCTGCAGTACCACTCAGTTGTACTTTCTTGGATATTCTAATAAGCTATGTATATGTTGTTTTGTTTATTTACCATGTTGTCTCACAATAAAGATACTGTCTATCTTTCTTATACTTATTTAAAATTACGGAAAAATACTAAGAATATACTAAATATATATTTTCTTAGTTTTATAGTCTTAGTTTTATATGCATAAACATAAACTAAAAATATATCTGTAATGAACCAATGTAATCGAATAATTCGTAAGTTTTCCTGTTAATTAGGTTAAGTAGTTTGTTCTGTTCACCGCGAAGTAATTCTGGCTCCTGTAACGGGAAACGATGTCGCTGAGCGTCCTCTTGCCGGAGCAACGTTAACTACGTTCCCTCTTATTAACCCTTCCTTGGCAATTATTCTATTTTAGAAACTATTTAACTTTCAAATGCTATTAGCGCTACAGAATCTGTTATATTTACATTAACAGAACTTTTACATTAAATAGAGATGACCAATTGTATAATCTATACCTATATATGTGATATAAATGTAAATCTAACATCTCTGTAATATTTAGATCTTTGTAAAAAAAAAATGTTGTAGGTGATTAGGAATAAATGACCATTTCAGCTGCTTTTAGAAATGTCTGTGTGTCTGCTTGTTTGAACTCGCATGACTGCTAAAGTACTGTGTTCATAATAAAACATTTTAAAACAAGAAAATCATAAAGCATATTCTTGAGTAACATTTAGTCTTTGTTTCATTAAAATCCGATAGTTCGGTGAAGCTGTAAAAACCTTTCCAGAACGTTTTTCCTTTCCGACGTGAAATAACAGTGCTTGCATTGTTGTGTTTCGTTCGGTCAGTGAGAGAGCCGGAGGCCCACGTCCCTTCCTCTTTCCTTCTTTCCCTTTCCTTCCCCTCCCCCTTCTCCCATATACAGGCTGGCGACGCACTTGCGACGTCCCTGATGTCGCTAGTGTCTATGGACGGTGGTGATCACTTAACATCACGTGACGCACCAGTTCATTTGCCTCCTTTGATATAAAAAAAAGAGTTCCCATTAAAAAAAAATCATTAAAATCCGTATAGTCTATCAAAAGTAATTCTAAGCTTAATGACGACGCGACTTAAGTGCGAGAGAAAAGTGGATTGTATTTAGACTTAATACATTCAGATGCCTTTATAAGTCACTGTTTTATACACTAGGTTCGACGAAGACGAAGTAGCGGACACAATTAGTATCCAATATAATGAATTATTCCTACATTTTAAATAACAATTATTGAAGACATCGTTCTGCTGTTTGATTAAGGTAAAGTGCTAACGGTCACATACGTTTTGTTTAAAAAGTTTTTCAGAAATTGTTATTCAATGAGATTAACTTAAATTTAATCCGATCGCAAAGATACTATACAATTAAAACTCTCACATAAAAATATATTTGATGCTTATTATAAGTACTTGAAAGTATTTAATCGACGAAGTTCAAAGGAATAATAAAGACGACCATTTAAAAAAATATAATTACATAATTGAAGCAATTCCTACATGGCTTGCTCTTAAGATGGCTTATATGTTTCCTCCAGAGCATTACAACCCTGGTTTGAATTTTATTAATATCGAAGATACCTTTGAAATATGTAATAAATAGAATATTATATGAGTTAATTAAAAGAAGGAAATCTGATAGGAATTTTACAATTTATTTAATTATGTTCGTGTTCTATTTTGTTCTGTACATACAATATGAAGTATAATTCAGCTCAGGTGAGGCGGACAGTCTTTGGCCGAGGGGAAAAAAATGCAAAATTTAATTAACAAAGTTATCTGCGAGCTAAAACACAAGTTTCCGAAGAAAAACGAGAGAGCTGACACGTTAATTCGATTCTGTTGAATTACAACTGGTTGAGAGAGTGTGAAAGAGATCGTGGTAAGAATAATAAATTAAGATCCTTCGAATTTACAAATGAGTGAGGTGTTGTTTCTTTGGTGTACCACTTTTTATACTAAATTTTTTTGATGAATTCCAACTTTATGTGTATAATTCTTTTTAGATATTTTATACATTTCCGAGAATACCTAGATGATATGACACATCGATTGTATCCGCCAGGATTGTAACCACCATAAACCAAGTAATACTGGCATACTTAAATGTCTCGCGTTTCGGGGTTCTTCGGTGTATTTAAAGTAATTAAAATTATCAAGTAAAGTGTCTGCACCTTCGTGACTACCATACGCGTAAGAATAAATCCGTCATATTGATTCTTATAGTGATTGGTTTGACGCATTTCGAGACCGAACTGAAATAGTTTATAAAAATTATCCGACACAAAATACATATAAGAATTGTCGAGGTATGTATGCTTGGTACACATATATGTTTCAATAACTCATATAAATATGAATATGTAGTTTAGCTTAGGGTAGCTCAGGTAGGTCGCGAAATGCATGTATCAGGCGTGCACGTGTGTGGGAGTGATCGTGTAGTGTTGTAGCAGTGATGTAAATTTTTGTGTCACTGTATCGCGCAAGTAACGCACTCAATCTGTCTTCTTCGATTTCATTATAATATATAAACGTTTTTCCCGTACCGAAACGACCGTGAAATAATACACCGTGTAGTCACAACATATACAGTTTAAATAACTAAAATGTTTCTTAAATAATTTAAATAAACTTCGAAGGTTAATAATAAGAATCAACGACGCTTCATCTTCAATTTTGCACTCGATGATATAACTTCACGCTAGCAGACAGACGTTTATCGTCTGCATGCCAGTTAGCATCCATCAATTCAATTTCATACCCATAAATTTTATCGGAAACTATCTTGAACGTTCGATTGAGTCACTTAGCTGGCGAACTTCATCGCAGTCGCTTATTACATCTGCATACTTAATTAGAGAAGTTCCTGTTATTAATTCGTTATTTCTGGGTAATTGAATTCTTACAATATTTAGAGTTAACTCCAGAAGGATAGTAAAATTTAAATTCAGTTATTTGGACTAGGTGTCGCGTTTTGAGTTCTTTCATATATTTCTTTATTATATTACACAGATTAAAATACTACTAGCTCTGGCTTCGCTCGATTGAACTAGCAAAGAAAATGAGACTAAATCTTCCTTTTAAAAGTATTATGATGTAGAACATAAATTGGCAACGGAATTAATTCTGAATTAGATCTCCTTATTATCTTCGGCGTTTTTTTGGACTTGGTACGCTATACGTCTGACAGGCCTTTACAGCTTCACCGGACTACTAAGACGAAGCGCTTAAGACACTCACCTTATTATATTTATCAACCAGCTTAAGGGTGTACGACACATCTCGGTTTGGGCTGTTGCCTTGGTTACGCAACATCGTGAACACAACCAAGCTAATCTAAACTAAGTTAATTATTCATACATATAAGAATTAGTAAGATACACATGTGTATCTCAGTAGCTCGTATATATATGTCGTATTGGACAACTAAGTTAAACTAAACAAATTCAGTTCGATAAGGAAAAAAATAAAACGTATGTATGTAGGGGTATTTTGTGTTATGATGTTAGCTAGTGATTGAATTACTATCTTCAGTGTCATTCATTCACATCATCATATGGATATTTTTAAAATAATTTCTTAACTTTTCCGTATGCTTTTTCAAACATTTTCTTATATACAATCCTTGTCCTGAAAATTACAAACATGATGAAAAAAGAATTAACCAAGTAGGTGAAGTCGTTCCGCTACTAATTGGTTTGCATCTATACCAATGATATTAGAAATATATAGATACGTTACCTGTATGATATTTTGACAAAACAAACGGCACGGTAACGCACACATACCTATTATAGTAATATTGTAATAACACAGATAAAATGTGGAAGTGAAATAGCATATTCTCGATATCGGTTGTGACAAAAAAATAATTATATGTTGCTTAGATACGGACGAATTGATGGGTAGCCGTCAACAAAATAAAGAACAGTCAAAAAAGACAGGACATCTCACTTTGTTAAAATATATGCCTAATGGTGGATTGACTCACAGATGCTTTATTTGCAACATCGTATAAAATTAATAAAAAAAGTGATTACTTATTGAAAGTACATAACTGAGAATAAAACCAATTTTATTACACAAATTTCATTATACGAATAATATTCAACTGTTATTGTAGTCTATTTACATCTTGTGGTTTATTTTGCTATTATAATTTTAATGATAGATTATCTTATTATAGATATAGTGTTATATTATATAATGTTAAACTATAAACACGCGAGAATGATATTTAGTGTTTAAAGACGTATAATCTCATGAAATAATTTACGAGCACCAAGTATGATTGCTCAATATCTTTTAATGGTATCAGTAACCTTCAAATAAATTTAATTTGTTCCTTTTTTGTCTTTTTGATTTTTTCTTCAAATCCGGGTTATTTTTATTATCAAAGTGAAATCAAACATTGACATATTTCTCTATAATAACTTTCAACAAAAACATACGGTGGTTTAGAGTGGGTGTCTGTATCATTATATGATTATTCAATTCATGAAATACTTTAGAGTTTATAAAAGAATTTAGGATACGATTTTTAATAACATCGATTTCTTTTTACTTGTATAGTTTGTACAACATTTCATAACACAAGAGTGCATTTTGCCAGTTTTGGGAAATGTAATGTATTAATCATTACACAACACACTCCTATTACCGTTGACACCAATGATATTACAACTAATATCATTGGCTGACACGATACTGAGGTCACTATTGGCTATCTAGCTACAGATTGACATGTCGCGCTCAGAGCACGTATAACGTATCTACATCTTTTTGGTTATAATGCCATTGTATATATGTGTAGATCAAGAGACACTAAAAACTTCCTAATTTAGTAGAAGTCAAATAATTTGTCACTTTTTATTACAAGAAATATATGGTGTTATTTAAATATATTTCACTCTTTGTATTTTCATTTATTACTGTATACATTCTGTAAACATTTAATCTTTATCGTCTGTCTCTATCGCACTTGGTCATAGGGGTATGCTGTATGCTGTAATGCATCTGTCATTTCTGTGTGTAACATATTAACCGGTGCAACATGTAACATGTTAATTTCGTAATGTTTGATATTTGAAAAATATATGTTAATTCGTGATAATAGTAACATGAATGATATGTGAATAAATAAACTGTAAGAAATTTTGCTTGCATAGTTTATGCAACATCTCATAACACAGGATAGTGTTTGCCATAGTTTTGTGGCATTTTATGAAACGACAGTACACGTCACGCTTTTATTAACGCTGACGCGTACTGAGATCACCGAAGCTGACTAGCTTCGATTTATTAATGCGCTTTTGAAGCGCTTATGACGTATCTATATATTTCTAATATCATTGATCTATACAAGTTAATATTAATTTATGACATATCTAGAATGATCTTATTCATAGATAAATCTATACTAATATTATATATAGGTAAAGTTTGTGAGTCTGTGAGGTTGCATGGGGTAATATTTGGATCTACTAAACCGATTTTGAAAATTCTTTTACCAATAGGAAGCCACGTTATTTGTAAGTGTAAGTGCCATATTAACTCGAAAATGAAAAGAGCTTTTTTTGGTAGTCGGATTTGCAAAGTTAGTCGGCGAAAAAATAGTCAAACGAAAACGTTTCTTACGAGCGATGCCGTAACGACGAGAGATCTTTTGGGGTCTAGAGAAAAGTTGTAGGAGCTTGATAATGTCTACAAAAAGCCAGCGACAGCATATGTCTAATTTTTACATTTAAGTAACAAAAAGTAGTTTTTATATTTAAAAAAAATAATTAAATTGTTAAGTGATGTTTATTGGTCGTATTATCAACAACAATTATGAATTCCTATCAAAATACATAGCACTCAGTACTAACTGTATCGCACTTATAATCTCATTATAAGTAAATATGTTTACCGCTCAACAAAGTTGGCGCGGGTCAGCTAGTACTTAGTAGTGTATTTAAGGAGTATACAGCAGGATGTCGTTTATTACCTTTTTTATTGTATATATATATACATATATTTATTGATAGTGTAGGTATACGTGTTAAAGTTCAATGCACGACACATTTAAAAAACATTTTTCTTGTACTTACCTTACTATTTATTTGTTTACTGTGATAAGTGTTGGTCAAATTTTATCTATAGGCGAAGATATTTATGTAGGTGGCAGAGTAGGGGGGGGGGGGAGGAGCATAGGTTAGGATGCCGCTAGCTAGCCTCCTTGTTTTAAGTAGGCAAGACTAGGGGCCAGGTAGGGACGTAGGAGTAGGATAGGTTTGGTAGGGTGGGGGGATTTGGGGAAGGAAGTGGTTAGGTGTAGGCTAGCCTACGCCAAAGGGGCGTTTAGGGAGGCCGTGGTGAACGTGGGGGAAAACCTCGTAAAAAAATCAATTGTCGGGCGGTGGCGGAGGGGTTTATAACCTCTCCACTACTAGCCGAACCCAAGAGGTAAGGTGCGAGGGCCCTGACCCTCCATTGCCTCAGCGGAGTGCGGCGTGGTAAACGCCTGCAACCGGGAGTGTAGCGGAGATTGCTCACGAAACCCCGAGACATCCCCATAGTGTGGCGTAGGTTGTCGTGGAGTTTTAGCCGGTTTGAGTCGCCGTTTAGGCCTCACCCCTGCGTGACTAGTGGTTAGTGGTTCCTCCCCGGAAGCTTGACAGTCCATGAGGATTTTCTTTCCACGTTAAAAAAAAAGGTGGTAAAGCCAGCTAGTATTGGTTTCAGCATGAATGGGTTGACTCGCCCGGGGTAGTACCGCCCGACCCATGGAAGCACCGACGTGCAGTAACAGTGCTTGCATTGTTGCGTTTCGTTCGGTCAGTGAGAGCGCCCGAGACCTACCTCCCCTCCAACTCCCTCTCCCCCGCCCCACCCTGCCCCTCCTCCTAAATACAGGATGGAATGCACTTACGCCTCCCATGGTGTTGCAAGTGTCTATGGACGGTGGTGATCACTAATTATAACGTGACCCACCTGTTCGTTTGCCTCCTATGAAGTAAAAAAAGGACATAACGGTTAAGTATTTTCTCCTTTGTTTTATTATTATTCTTCTTTTGGCGCGTTAGGGAAAAATTATGAGAATAAATTTTATGATGCGTGCTCACACCGTCACGAAAAACCGACATCCTGAAGTTAGCTATAGATAATATTTTGTTTCTTTGTATTTTTTTGTATAAAACATTTAATGTATTAAATACCTTTTTCTATTGTTAATGTCGTTTTTTCTACAAACGTAGAATAAGGCGAAAGATAAATTTTTTGAAAAGCTGTTTGTATTGTTACGCCAAAGAAGTATAACTTCTAACGCGTGTACATAGTACACACACACTTTTTTTTTTCTTTAGTAGCTACTTACATATCTATACGTACCTATACGAAGGCAGTTAAGCGTACATTGTGTCGTTCCCACGGGAAAACAACCAGACGCTAAGTCAGCTTATTTAGGATTAGTATAATAAGAACTTTATAAGTAATGAATCCATGTGCTTATGAGGTAGACGTTATATAAAACATTCTCAAATCAACTGAAGTATTTTCTTGAAGAAGTAAGTTGAAGAACTCCTTTAGTTACAGTTCTCAACAAACTTTTTTACTTCTCTGAATATAGTTGTGCTGAACACAAATTCAGGTATAAATACGTATTCTAGTCTCTTTTGGTTTATTATTTAAATAATGGCACAAAACTGGTTGCCGTAAAAGATTGGTATAAGTGGTATGTTTAACGATAATGACGAAATGATTGATGTCGCATAACATTGTTATTTTGCATTTTGTTTAGTAGGTAATTAGTTTAGATTTAAATATAAAAGTTACATTCATTGAACCTACTCTCAACTTTTAAAGTGAGATTTTTTATGGGAAGGCCTTGAAATTCTGATCCGTAATTCACATATCACCTCCACACACGTGCATGCATACACGCTTACTCATGAAAATGGAAGGGTTTTATTTCTTTCTCTGATGGGACTGAAATAGTTTAGAAAATTATCCGATACGAAATAAACGAGTATGTGAGTTGTCGAGGTATGTATGCTTGGTACCTATATATAAATAATATATGTTCCTACAACTCATATGTGTATAAATAGTTAGCTACATTAATTGTACCTATTGTCAATTTTAAAGAGTTTTTTTATGGGAAGGCTTTAAAATTGTGATGTGTAACCCTTATTCCAACACATATTCTAAAATTAAAATATTATGGTATTTGTGAAACTTCTCTCGACCTTCTAGTCTCTTATTTAAAAGATCGTTGTCAGAAAATTAGCATACAAGGGGTAACCTTTGCAGGATTCTTTGTGTGAATTGGCGTCCCTCAGGGCTCTATACTAGGGCCGTTCTAGTTCTTAATTTACATAAATGATCTGCCGCTAATGGTCAATAACTGTGTTGACATGCTGCTTTTTGCAAACGATACTTCAATTATATTTAAAGTGAAAAGGACAGATTGAGAGGTTAGGCATGTAAATAATATTCTAAATGAAATTTCTCATTGGTTTGCATTAGATAACTTCGTGCTAAATACAGGCAAAACAAAATGTATAAGATTTGTTTTGCCTAATGTTCCACGAGTTGATAGCAGCAACAGGATTGACGGGAATTTTATAGAGTTAGTTGATAATACTGTATTCTTGGGTATCACACTGGATTTAAAATTACAATGGGGTCCTCAAATTAAACAATTGGCAAGCAAATTAAGTTCTGCTGCATTTGCAGTACGTAAAATTCGCCCGCTAACTGATATTGCCACTGCTAGGTTAGTCTACTTCTCCTACTTCCATAGCGTAATGTCTTATGGCATTCTGTTGTGGTGGACAGCAGCTGAGGTAGACACCATATTTTTATTACAAAAACGAGCAGTTAGAGCAATTTACAATATGGTACCTTGTGAATCCTTAAAGACTAAGTTCAAGAAATTCGGTATTTTAACTCTGCCTTCCCAACATTCTTGATAATTTAATGTATGTCCGAAAGAACCTTGATAAACTGGATTTTGTAAAAGGCCGACATAGTCTAAATACTAGAAACCGTGACAAGCTGGTTATCCCATGTTTTAGACTTAGTAAAACGAATAATAGTTTTTTGGGAAATAGTGTACGGTTCTATAACAAAATTCCAAAGGATATTACCGATTTGCCTGATTGTGAATTTAAGCGCCATGTCAAGCGGGTTTTGGTCTCAAAAGGCTGTTATAGAGTGGATCAGTATGTGAACGATAGTAATGTCTGGAATTGGCTCATCTCTGTGCATCCATTAAAAATTTTTTCCATTAAAAGTTTCTGTCATGTATATAATATAGTCTAAATATTATATATATTAAAAAGATAAACCAGATCGAGTTGCTTGCCGGTTCTTCTCGATGACTGGGTTGTTTCCGAACCGGTGGTAGTTTTTGACGTTCATAAGTGCCTTATTAGGGTCTAAACTGAATAAAGTATTTTTGATTTTGATTTTTGAACCTTATTGTGTGACGAAAAGTGGACGAATGGTGGTAAGCGACTTTTCTCGTTGACGCATCTGTTGATGAACAAAATAAACTAAATTATTTTTTGGAACGAAGTTCCTTGTCGCGCGTTGTGAAAGGGGGCTAGACGGAAAAAAATCTTACGAAAAGTTGTCACGACACTTTTGCTATTGTAAGCTGTGCGGCGTCGCATGTTTCTCTGTCTGTCTCTCTCTCTCTCTCTTATAGAAAGCAAGCCAGATATTTTCATTTCTATTTCGCATTGAACAGTGTGGTGTCGCGATGATTATTTTTGTTGAGTGTATACAGGTTTTTTGTAAATAATAAATAATAGTAATAATAATGATCCCCAACATATGTTTCCTACTTCAGTTACCACAAGCCAATTATTACGAAAATTGAGCCTACTGATTAAGTTTATATAACATTGTATTTGTTAATAATAAAAAAATATTATTATAACTTAAAAAAAATAAAATTTTATTACAATTCCTTCACTAATTAATCGAAAGGAACTTCGTTCCACCCGGGTGTCCCTTGACACCTCTCAAGTTTTTTTTATTTATCATTATTATATAATATACATTTTGTCACAAACAACATAACTCGAGGTAGAATAAAAATATATTATCACATAATTGATTTGTTCAATAACAAGATGAAATGTAGTCTACTAAATTATTTATGTCAATAAAAGGGCCAGACCGGAGAGGATCCATTTTGTACCATTCGATATTGAAGTTACCCTCTGCATATATCAAATGAAGTCTTTCTAAACTATTCGTCAGAGCAATGACTACGATTGACGAGCTTTGTACTACGTACGGCTAGTCTTGATCATTTTTTCTTTGGTATATTTTATTTCAATAGCATCCTACTTTGCGAATAATTATATTTGAAGACTAGCCTCTGCCTGCAAGTTCGTTTGCGTGGAATAGATTGGGTTAACGTTAACATGCAGCGGAAGCTCTCAAGAGAAAAAAAAACCCCGATCTTTAAACATTCTTCATTGGTGCTCCGCTCCTGTTAGTCTTAGTGTGATGATATATAGCCTATAACCATTCTCGATAAATAAGCTATATAACATTGAAATAATTATTCAAATCGGACCAGTAGGTCCTGAGATTACCCCCTACAACATCACAAACTTTGTCTCTTTATAATATTAGTATAGATTTTCTACTATATTCCCGCATTTCTAGGTATATGTTACGTTCTAAATAGCTTACTGCTATAGTTTAAACAAATATCATGTTGCCATTAGTGTATCATGAATAAGTATTACTTAGATTACAAATACCCAGCACTGACGACCAAGAATCGAGATAGGATTAAAATGTTGAACTGATTTTTGGTTTTTACTATTTATAGGTTAATTATTGTCGATGAAAGCAGGTTAATTTTATAATATTCTGACTATATTAAGTGCCTTTCGAATAATTTCCTCAAAATTCCTCATATGCTTATTGTATTTACATATTTCATCGATATCTATATCATAAATAGGGTAATTAAAACCGTAAAAGAAATTATGTGATAAATGAATTTAGGGGACATCGAAATTAGCTTGTAGTCGAGTCGCTAAAGCTTGACTAAACTGACACAGTTTCGTAGGTGGTAGAACCACGCTGAAGCTATAACTGGTTTTAACATGAATGGGTTGGCTCGCCCAGGGTAGTACCACCCGACCTACAAAATACTGACGTGAAGTATCAGACAGTGCTTGGTTTGTTGCGTTTCTTTCGATCAGTGAGAGCGTTGGTGGTCACAAAAACCGCCATCTGCGAGCCTCTTGGAACCTGTTATTTGCTTCGCATTTTTTTTTCTTGAACTGACTATGGTATTGACCTAGCAAGGTCTTAACAGCTTCACCGGATTACTACGGTTTTATCGACTAGTCGGCACATCTCCAATAATAATCTTTATGGCAGTATAATTATTATGGCCGTTTTTAGGTTGTATATAATATACTTATTGATATTAAAATTGTTACTCGAATTAAAAAAAAAAACATATGAGAGAAAAACAAAAATAAAAATAAAATGCAAGTATCAAAACGTTGTAGCAGTATTCGTAGAGTGCCGGGTCGATGCTCATATGATTGTAAATGTAGATTGATTGGCTGCATCTCGCGTTTCTTTTTCACACGGGCTCTGACTTTCTCTCTATTACGATACTGTACTGCACGATTTATTGACTACGTTCTGTCTGCAAAATCAGAGCTGCATTGATTCCTAGAACAAATCTCATGCGCTAGATCGTAAGCTTTTGATTGCACTGACAAATTGTGTTCATCAATCGATCTTTGTACATTGAATTTAAATCACTTGCAGGTGTGTAGATTGAGTATATCTGTACAAAAGAAATAAAAACAACGAAACTTTTTCGTTTAGATTTTTGTTTGAAAAATGAGAGCGTAGATGGCGATAAACTATTTTTATTAAATTTTGAAGTTATAGTAATGTTTGACTTTGAAGGAATGTCAAGTAAATTTTAGTTTTTTTGAAATATTAAGTTATAGTTATAAAGCGACTCGTTATGAAACTAGTAATGAAATATAGAGATACTATCGTGTCTGAGTTTTACGTACATACCTTGTTTCTTGCAAAAATATTAAATGCTTTTTGTCACGAACATAAGACCGTGTTGTACTGATTGATGTTGCAACAATGCATGGTAGTGTATATAATATTTTCCATGGTACGTAGGTAGATTCGTTCGTTCGTTCGTTCGTTCGTTTATCGAATTTAACCATAGTCGTCTTAGAAACATAGTTTATTTGATGTCTACGTAGGATTATCATGTATTGAAATAATGTTGCAAATATTATAATTTAAATATAGTATGGTGAACGATGTGGATTAATTCCAAATTATATTTATTTACTATTATTTTTTAACTACATTTATATTGGTGGCTCAATTTACTCTACACAAATTTACAAGTACAATTACAATTTTTAAAATTTTTATCGGTCTGTCTGTCAGTCTCTTTGTTCCGAAACGGCTGGACTGATTTTGACAGAAATTTCACTGGCAGATAGTTGAAATTAAAGTGAGCCACTTAGGTTACTCTAAATTAGACTAGCTATTAACCGCGGCTTTGTATACAATGCTATCTCCAAAACGGTTTGACCAATTTTCACGGGACTTTCACGAACAGAGAGCTGACATTATAACAAGTATTTTAATAATTTTAATTTAGACTAGCTCTTAACCGTGACTTCGCCTGTAGTGCTATATTCAGGACAGGTGAATAGTTTCCTTCTGCAAAGGTTTCCTGTTAAGACATTTGAAATGGAAATTGAAACAGGAATAGTGTAAAAGTAAATTGTACGCTGGAAGCTTGTTGATTATTTATTGAATACAGGAGAGATTATTTTTAGATCGTAATGCCGATTATTACTGTTTCCTTAGAAGCTTTCATTGACGTCTGACAATTTTCTCTCAATCGTAATTTTATTAACACAACTACTCATTTCAGATGTTATGGAACAAATTAATAATAAAGCACTATTTATACTCCCTGGGCAATATGAATAATGACTAGTCCAATATGGCTGCGGTTAACACTTATTTAAACTTCATTTTTGAAAAATGATCTAAAATGATAAAAAATCCAAATTGTAAAATGTTTGTATTTGCAGCTAATTTGTTTCTGGTACGTACTTCGTCCGCCATCGTTGGTTTTACTTGCTCAGATCATTCCTTATATAACCATAACTTTATATAAGGCCTTAACAGCTTCACCGGACTACTAAGGCGACCGCTTAAAGCGCTCAACCGAATTAATTTTGATAACTAGCTCAAGAGTGCACGGCACACATTGGCTTGGGCTATTGCCTAGTTTATGCAATTCTCGACCTACATGAGCTGACTTAAGCTATGCTACATAGTCATACGTATATAAGTTAGTGAGATATATATTTGTACCAAGCATATATAACTCAATAACTGTTGTATTTCGTGTCGAATATTTTTTTTGTTTGAACTAATTCAGTTTGAAAGGGAAAAAATAAAACTCTTCCTACCTCCATGTGGAAGCATGTGTGTGAACGTGATGTGTGTAATGTTGTTGCAGAGATGAAAGATTTTGTGTCACTGTATAACGTGGGCAGCGTACTCAAGGGCTCCACGCCGAGGGAACGGAGCTAGTTTTGAGCTGCTACCGAAGGGAGCCTAGTCTGGTGTGCGGGATATAATCGTAACTAATAACTTTTAAATAACCATTAATTACGTATCCCGACTTGTCAGTATTTATATTGCCTGGGCAGTATTAATAAAGCCTAGATTGATTACTGAACCTATAACATAGACACTAATTCTATTAACTTTTTAATTTGTCTTGTCTTATATTACGAAACAGAAAATATCTTACATTATACAAGGTGAATGTGTACTGATGGTCTGTTTTTATTGGGAATCTAGAAAATCACATTAAAAAGACAAAATCTCGTTGTATCAATTTTGATACGAGTTATGAATTTTTCTAAATAGTTTTTTTGGCTCTGGTGTTAAGTTGGGTTTTTTAAACGACAATACACTTTCTTCCGTCGATATGCTCATAATACTAGTGATTAGTATACGTGTGTATATATATCAAAGTCATAAAAATGTCGATAAACGTCTTGACTATATATTAGTGACATTTTTAGTATTTTGAATAAACAAAACATTATTGTAAAAAAAAAATGTTTAATTTCGCAAGGTGAAATGTAGTAAAATCTAACCGAAGTACCTAAACACAACAAATAATAAAAAACTATGGAATAAATTCTCCTACCAACGTTACTGTAAAATTAATACTACAAACTATTCTACTAAACATTCACTGTCCGCCTGTAACTCGTCTTTTATTGTGACGTCACCACTGAGTAGATCTCGCACACTGTTTCGTCTGTTGTTGATGGTCACAAACTTTGGCCAGTTCTCGTAGCACCTTTAACGTAACGTTACCGCCGAGCACCCTCGCACACGATTCCGCCTACGTCCGCTGTTTCCCAAAGTGATCTTGCTCTAGTCTTTCCTTATATGTAATGTTCACCGCCGAGTACCCTCGTACACGGTTTCGTCTAATGCCGATGTTTACCAACTTCACCCTGCTCCCGTCGTTGCGTGACGTCTCCGCCGAGCACCCTCGCACACGAATCCGTCTCACACCAATTATCGACTTCTCTGATACCTTTTATCTCCGCGACCTTACCGCCGAGTACCCTCGCACTCGGTTCCGCCTGCCGTCGATATACTTCTTGATATCAGTGACCGAATCTCTGGTATTATTAGAACTAGGAATCCCTTATTTCTGGTTCTTTTTATATATATATCTGTTAAAATATGTAAAATAAGTATGTGTAGAGGCATCAACCTCATTTGTTAGTTATTGTGAAAAAGTAGATGGTTGATGTCTTAAATAAAGAATATTATAATTGTCATTCAGAACGATCGTAAAAAATGTGAAAAAAAGAGCAATACAGTTTTTATATCTTGTTCAAACGTATTTTATTAGATTTTACTACATTTCACCTTGCGAAATTAAACATTTGGTCCTTCGAGCCGGATATATATATAAAAAGAATCAGAAATAATGGATTCCTAGTTCTAATAATACCAGAGTTTCGGTCACTGATATCAAGAAGTATATCGACGGCAGGCGGAACCGTGTGCGAGGGTACTCGGCGGTAAGGTCGCGGAGATAAAAGGTATCAGAGAAGTCGATAATTGGAGTCAGACGGATTCGTGTGCGAGGGTGCTCGGCGGTAACGTTACGTTAAAGGTGTTACGAGAACTGGCCAAAGTTTGTGACCATCAACAACAGACGAAACAGTGTGCGAGAGCTACTCAGTGGTGAAATCACAACAAAAGACGGTTACAGGCAGACAGTGAATGTTCTCGAGTCGTGTTTGTGTGTTGTAGTTTGTATTAATTTCACAATATTGATTTGGTAGGGGAATTTATTCCATAGTTGTTATTATTTGTTGTGTTTTATTAGTATAGGTACTTCGGATAGATTGTGAGCTGCACCCAGAGGTATTCGTTTTAGTTCTCATATAGTTATTGTCATGGCAGACATAATAAAACTCCAAAAAAAATTGTATGAACGTATCGTCAAAGCTGACATTAATTTCAAAAAATGTGGTAAAGATAAAAAGACTGTGAATTATGCTAAAGCTAGAGTAGAAAATTTAGAAAAGTTATGGTCGCAATTTATGTCGAATCATAATGATATAATTAAGGAATTAGATTGAGTAAAATTTGAAGCAACAGATTACGCTAATAATGAATTATTTGATAAGGCAGAGGAATTATATTTAGAAGTAAAGGCAAACTTTCAAGATTATATAGAATCTTTCGGAGTAGCTAATAATAGTGATAAAGGCAATATTATCAGAGAGAGCGAAACGATTGATTTACCTAAAATAATAATACCTAAATTTTCAGGTCGGTATGAAGAATGGCCTACATTTAGAGATCTATTTATTTCACTCATACACAACAGACGTAAATGAGGTGATGTACAAAAATTGCATTACTTAAAAAGTTATCTAACTGGGGAAGCGGAACAATTATTGAGACATATTGCAATCGAGGATGCTAATTATTTGATTTGTTGGGAAAAGTTGCAGAAGCGGTACAACAATAAAAGGTATTTAGCAAATAAAATTTTAAATAGGTTACTGAGTCAAAGAAGTCTTACACACGAGTCGGCACAGCAAATGAAAGACTTATTGAACACAACAACAGAATGTCTTAACGCTTTAAAAAACAATGGTGTTGATATTACTAACTGGGACATAATTATAATTCACTTTTTAACTTCAAAGCTAGATCACGAATCTAGAAAAGAATGGGAATTTAAAGTGTCAAGCGATACTTCATCAGAAGAGCTGCCTAATTTAAAACAATTTAATGACTTTTTAACAGCAAGGTATAAAGCTCTTAAATTTATAGAGCCTAAATTAATTGCTAAGCCTAAAGTTCATACTAATGTTACATTAAATAGGCAGTCCTTTCATGTATCAAAAGACAACTGTACGTATTGCAGTCAAAATCATCATATTCAAAGCTGTAAGGAATTTAGAAGACAAGATGATTTAGAACGTCGAAAATTTGTAGATCAGGAGCGTTTATGTTATCGATGCTTAAACTCTGGTCACAGAATCAAATTTTGCAAAAGTAATCTGTTTTGTAAAATATGTAAAGGCAAACATCATACAATAATTCACTGTGTCACAGAAAATAATGTACACAATAAAAAAGAAGCAATTAACAATTCAAGTTTAAAAAACCAGAAAACTGAAATTGCTACTGGTATATCTCCACCAATAGTCTCATGTTTTTCGGCAAAACCTCATGAGAATCAGGTGCTGTTAGCGACCGCTGTAGTTAATGTTAAAAATCATAACAGCGAACTTCATAACGTGAGAGCTTTACTTGACCAAGGGTCACAAGCATCGTCTATTACAGAAGGAACGGTTCAATATTTAGGTTTGCGTAAAATACCTGTACAGGGTCACATTTCAGGGTTAAACGGAGAAAAAACGATGGTTTGTAACTACATGGTGAAATTAGAGATATATTCTAGAGTGTATCCATGTATTTTTATGGTAGTACATGCATATGTATTAAAAACAATAACCGGCATTCTTCCTAACAAGAAGATGGATATTTTGGATTGGGAAGATTTATTGAAAGTTCAAATGGCAGATCCTGAATATCATTTACCTAGTCGAATAGATATATTGTTTGGCGCAGAGGTTTATGGAAAGATTATTAAGGATGGTATTATGAGAAATAGAAATAGTACTTTGGTTGCACAATGTACTACTTTCGGATGGATAGTATCAGGCGTTTATGGTCAAGGATCAACAAATATTGCAGTGATGCACTGTAGTATAGAAGAAGAATCCTTTAATTTGAAACAATTATGGAGGAGGACTAAGGATGAAGGATGAAGACCACCGAACAATCAATCCGGCTCGGCAGGACCAAAACAATATAGAGGAGGAAGCCCCCTGGCACCCCAACCGGGCCCAGTCGGAAGCGTCAGGGGTAGGAGGGGTAGGAAACAAGGAGAGGGGGTGAGGTGAGGGGTAGAGGGAAAGGATCCGGGACGCTGGCGGGCAATGCCAAACTGCACGTTTCGCACAAAACAGGGGGATTTATTAAATACTCACAAACTGTACTTACAATTGTCCTTACAGCACTATACTTAATTAATATTCGCGTTACAGCGCTCTCTGTACACGGGTACAGGTCGCAGACACTATGCAGGATAAACGCAATCAGACCCGTGACCCTAATCTGCCTGAAGAGGGGCAGCACCTCGTTATTATTCTGCCTTGAGGAGGGGCAGCACCTCGATACGCAGCGTAGACTCGGAGCGACGTGACGTGACGTGACGACTCGACGAGCGAAGACGCGATGTACGGCGATACTCGATGTATGATGAACCACGATGAACCACGATGAACTTGATGAACCCGAAGATACTCGAAGACTCTTGATGTAACGATTGATTCCCCGTTCGTATCAGATGGTCTGATTGCTATGAACCTGCCACGATTTGTACCGTCGTAATCTTCTCGCTCTGTAACACACAAAGAAAATATTGGTTAGTCACAGTGCGGGGGATCCGTGTCAGGGCGAACCCTCTTACGGAGATAATTTTTCGCCACCCTCGCATGAGGGTGTGTCTAGTGGTGGAGTTATTTTAAGTTAACTCCGTGTGGCTTTCTGCGGCATGTTTTGCTCATTCCCGCTCAGATGTGCGGATGAGCGTCCGTGCCTGCTTTTTTGCGGTTTTCGTGCGCACTTCTGCGTCGGGAGGTCTTGTGTGAAGCGGCGCAATGTTTAGGAGGTGTGGGTGCGCCGATAAGTCTGCTCTCCGAAACATGTTCGTGGCGAGGCTGCTTATGAATTCTTCTAGGCTCTCTATCTTGAGGTCGCGAGCGATTGTCGCGTTCCTCACGTATCGTGGGGCTCCGACAATCGTTCTCAACGTCATGTTCTGTTGGGCTCGTAATCTGCGTCTTTGGGTCTCAGATACGCAACCGAACCAAGCCGGAGCCGCGTACGTGAGCCGAGATCTCACGTATGTCTTGTAGAGGCCTAGTTTGGTGCGGTAGGGAAGTTTTGAAGATAGCACCGGGTATAGCACTCTCCTCGCCTCCCTGGTACTCGCGATAATATTATCGACATGCTTTCGGAAAGTCAGCCCCCTGTCGATAACCACTCCGAGGTATTTTACCTCCTCCCTCCATGGTAGGGTACGCCCCTGGAGTGTCAGGGGGGGGG
>JACEII010000068.1:3850343-4034309 GCA_014332785.1 Antheraea mylitta | reverse complement strand
GCATGCGTCCGCGCGGCATCTCAATTTTCGTTAGTGCTGTGAGACGTGCATAAAGCCCACGATAATTTTTGTGCAGAAACCTACGCACTTACCTAAGAATGAGACGTTCATGTAAGAAATGGAATTAAAATTGAAGGTGCAAAAGCAAGAAAGAAAGTTTTTCATTGTAGTAGAAGCTCGTATGTGACATCTAATTCTAAAAAAAAGCAAATTTGGCAATCACAAGGTACAAGTAATTGAAAGCGTTTCGATAAACAAAAGGGACGATAAGGCTTGTTGTTCAGGGTTAAATAGACACAAGGAGTCGAAAGCAGCAGGCGTAGTTATTAGGCGCAGTTACTAGTATCGCCAATTCTAAAATTATTTAAATATTTTATTTTATAATTATGTTGACTAATTAAGAAATTAAGTTATGTTGATTTACACACTGTTAAATTTTAATATTGTGTATATTAATAGAGAGTAGAATATCTTTAAAGTATCGATTGTCATTTTGAAAGTAAACCCCTTCCCTAGCATTTTTACACTTCTGTGCTATACGGCAAATCTATTGCCGTGAATGAAGGATTTTGAAAAATCCCTATATATATCGAAATATTGTCCAGAACCCCAGGCTACCGCAGCTTGGTATAGACGAGGATGTAGCCTATCGATTCATTAAAAAAACAATTGGTATGAGGAGTTTCCACGTTTGTATAGACGTTGGAAGTCAGGTGCCGGTACGGCAAAATAGTGGTCGTAACGCATAGCAGGAAGTATAGATACGGGCAGTATTTGTCTCGTAACGCACTATCAGAAAGTTTAGACTTTATGCTGCCGCAGCGAATGTGCTAAACCGTGCTCGGTTTAATGATCACGTAGATATCGTTCTTTGAAACTTAGTAACTTCCATATCGTGTAGAAATCAAAAGGAATCTCGACTAAAACGTTATCTGGTTATCGGTTACTTCATTAAACTCTAACCTAGTTTCAAATAGCGTAAGTATTTATACTAAATAATATGTTACAACAAAAATTCGCGTCACGTTAATATTAATTATTGGTCTGTAAATAAAATAAAAACTAACTTATGACGTTTCCAGCCGAGGAATTACATTTGTGCTAAATGATACTTTTGTATTATCAACAAACATTCTTCGTAAAAAAATCTGTAGTGAACAAAAAAAACTTCATAACTTTGTTTCTAGGCTAAACATAACTTGGATTATCATAGCTAAATAATGAATATACATATATGCCTCGAGGCTATACGAAGTAACCATATCGCCTAAGCCAGCTCTATACTAATAATCTCTAGCTTAACTCTCTATCTCTAACTCTAACTCTCTAAGGTATTCTCGTACATATGTGAAGACTGGTCCTCTGTCTTTTATCGATCCAGCTGTTGGCCGGGTTTTTAGAAGAGTGCTTAAGGCATCCGTATCTGTATGGCAAATAGTTGAAGAGCGCCAAAGTCACAGTATAAATATAAGAGACAGTATGGAGACTACCTATAAAGATATAGATATATAGACCTATATAGATATAAGAAAGAAATATATAAGAAAGGGTCGTTTCTTCCCGAGTCATCCAGCACCTGGAGGGAGCGGGGCCGAATATATCGGACGCACAGTTTGGCTTCCGGGCAGGGCGTTTGACAGTGGATGCCCTGCGCCTCCTGAAGTGGCTATCCACGGAGGCAACCTTCCAAAGGGAAAGGGTTTTGGCGGTGTCCCTGGACATCGCGAACGCCTTCAACAGTCTGCCGCACGGTGTCATACAGGAGGCGCTCCGATATTTCGGAGTGCCCCCGTATCTGCGGCAGCTATTGGAGGCGTACTTCGAGGGTAGGGAGGTCACCTACGTAGACGGCGACGGGCGTATGATCCGGTGGGCGACGCAGAGGGGGGTTTCACAGGGGTCAGTGTTGGGACCACTCCTGTAGAACATGGTCTACGACTGGGTGCTCCGTGGCGCGCTTTCGTATGGAGCGTGCCTCATTTGTTACGCGAATAACACCCTAGTCGTAGCCCGGGGAGGGGGGGGGGCCTGGAAGGAGGTGGAGTACCTGGCCACGATGGCCACAACCCTCGTGGTCAGGCGAATAAGGAGGTTGGGCCTCAAGGTGGCCCTCGAGAAGACCGAGGCCATACTTTTTCATGGGCCTCGGCGGAGGCCACCTCCTGGGGCCCACATAATGGTGGAGGGCGGCCGTATCAGGGTGGGGGCCCAAATGAAGTACTTGGGTCTCACCTTGGCCGGGCGCTGGAGGTTCGAGACCCATTTTGCGGGGCTCGGGCCGCGATTTGCTGGAGCAGCGGCGGCACTCGGTCTGTTGCTCCCCAATATTGGGGGGCCGGGTGCCGGGTGCCGTCGACTCTTCATGGGAGTCGTGCGGGCAATGGCCGCCTACGGTGCACCGGTCTGGGCAGACGCCCTCGGTGCCGATAAAGTGCGCGTGCTGCGTAATGCGCAGCGCACAGTGGCACTGAGGGCGATCCGGGCGTACCGCACGGTGTCCTCGGCTGCGGCCTTCACGCTCGCCGGCTCCCTATCTTGGGAGCTGGAGGCAGGAGTTCTCGCTGCCGTATACGAATTCACGGTGGCGAGAAAACGTAGTGAGGAGCCTCCGGATCCCAGGGAAATAGAGGCCAAAAGGCAGGAGTTGCGGGAAGAGGCGGTTGAGCGGTGGATGCAGGACCTAGCGGACGCACGCTTCGGGATATACACCGTCGACGCCGTCCGCCCGTTCCTGCGGGAGTGGATTCGGAGGAGATGGGGCTCCCTGTCGTTCAGGCTGGTGCAGGTGCTGACCGGACACGGTTGTTTCGGGTGGTACCTGCACCTGTGGTCTCCGCCATGCTCGGCAACGAACAGGCGTAACGGTTAAGGGCCTCCTTTTGCGAAGAGGTCATCTCGCAAAAGGAGGCGGCGGAGAGGGCCCGCGAGGTAGATCCTCTAAGTGGCCGTCTCCGCCAACAGAGGACCGGCAAGAAGAGGCGGCGCTTTTGATTAGCTAGAAAGATCCCTTGCCGCCCCAACAAGACGGTCTGACGGTACACCGTGGGGTTTTAGTCCGTGCGAGTCGGACATAACCCACCCTCTCCCCCGGGAGGATGGGTAACCATAAGGGATTTCCCCACGTAAAAAAAAGGGTTAGAGAGTAGCCATGAATAATTTTTTGATGAATAATTTTTATTTTTTTTGCGACATGTACTGTATATTTTATTATACCTTTAAACGAGCAATTCTTGTATATTTTTATATATTCAGGATCTCGGAAACGGCGTCATCTATTTCCGTGAAACTTAGTATGTAGGTAATATCGGGAATGATAAATTGATTTAGCTAGATTTTATTCATAGATTTTTTTTTAATTGAGTTGTTAGGCAATCAAAAAATATAGCTAGAATATTAAGGTAAATTTCGCCGACGCTGTCTAAACAAAAGTAGCTCAGATGAAAATCGGTTGCTTCGAAAATCTATAACCCCAGTTCGAATCTGAGTGACAACAGAAGAGATATGTTTTTTTTTTCTTATTTTTTAATGTTAATTTTGTAAGGCAAACCTAACAGTTTAAAAATGTTTTTTAAAGAATCGAGCTAGGCTCGGTCGTCAAGGTACTATATATTTACATATGTACGGTTAAAGTCAGATGTCCGGAGATTTAACTCATACCTACTCAGTTTTGTGATAGATATGGTTTATTTTAACTCCCATGCTTGTCAATATAAACACAATTGATAGCAAACGTGTTACAAAGTAAAGTAGTGCAGTTTAATTTACATGTGTTTGCTTATTGGTCCAGTTCACATAGTCATGTCATTAGTTCACGTTGTTGTGTAAATTATGCATGTCATCACGCTTATTGACTCTAAAGGATATTTCTTTTAAAGTAATAAACGGGTACAATATGAGTAGGAAACAAAGTATTTATCCTAACACTTCAGACTATTACGCTGTGAGTGTTAATTACAGAATAACATTGAAGTGTTCATATATTTTATGTAACAATTTATTCACGATTATTTTCACTACGTGAATATGAACTTCGATGAGAGACTTTGTTGAGTATGTAACTTACAGTTGTTCAAACTCTATATATACATAAAAGATTTATTATTTGTTTGTGTAACTGTCTCTTCTGTGTGAGACTTGTCCATAAAAGTTAACCCATTCTAATTGGTTATGGCTACCTTTGGGTACTTTTACGGATTTTCGTATTTACGAATATGATTTACACTTAGATACGATCTGTAAATATAGAATAAGGCCATATTAGGTTTCATTGAAGTAGTTATTTGAAGAAAACAAACATTTCTAGCAATAATGGGTCAGAGGTAAATAGTTCAGGCACCGCTTTAATATTGATATAGGATCGATTTTCGTAGTGACCTTTCGTTGAATGACCACATTGTTTTAAAATTATAACCTAACCAGCCCCTGCCTGCGACTTTATCCGCGTAGTAATAGTTACTTTGGGCTAACGCTAACATGCAGCGAAAGCTCTCAAGAGGAAAAATCACCGCGATCTTTAAACATTATTTATTAGTGCTCCGCTCCTATTGATGTTGGTGTGATGATAAATAGCCTATAACTATCCTCGATCAATGAGCTATATAACACTGAAATATTTTTTCAAATCGAATCAGTAGTTCCTGAGGTTACCCCCTACAACGTCACAAACTCAGAAACTTTACCTCTTTATAATATTAGTATAGAAGTATAGATGGAAGTGCTAACACCTATCAATACGTTTTTGAATTCGTAGACTAGTGTATAAACGAATAACTATAGCCAGTTTGAGGTCAGAGTTCCTGACATGTCTATTTCATTCCAAATTAAGTATAGACTTGTATTATGGTAATTAAATAGCTGATATTATATTAAAATCCGAGATGTCAAGTGGGTTTTAACGTCTAATGGCGATTACAGGGTGGATCAATATACGAACAATGGTGACGTCTGTAAATGACGTCCCTCTCTGTGCATTCAACAAAAACGAATGTAACTTATCTATGTCTGTAAGAATATGTATTATGAAAAGATAAGCCGGACCGAGTTTCTTGACGGTCTTTCTCGATGATTGGGCTGTTTTTCCGAAGCTGGTTACGTTTAAGGCTCAAAAACGCCTGCCCAGGGCCTAAACTGTATGATGTATTTTTGATTGAGACACAAAACCGTCAATCATGGCCGTCACATCTCCTCTACTGTTTCTTAGAATGAAATATCATCAATGTCTTGAAAATATGTTCAGCATAATAAGTAGTAAAAAAAATCGCAATAAGCAATACAAATATAACCAGAAATGTTTACTATAAGCGTTATTTTATCTCGAACCCGGCTGTGCTTTTCATTTTCGTCCATAAATAACGTCATAATCGTTGGAAAATTATTCAAACATTCCTAAAATATCCTAACACTTGGCTACGTTTTGAAGAAAAACGTTTACTAATTGGTAGAGCTGTCACTGAATCGTCGAACGCACTGAATTGTTTCAACATTCGTCTGTGACTTTAATCGATTGATTAAATATATACAAACAAAAATAAATCGTCGAATGTAGGTAACTATATCGCTTCATAACACTTGCAGCTTTTTGGCTAATTATTTTTTCATCGTGTTTGTAATTAGCAAGACAAGTTTTATATGAAAGAAAATGTTTGAAAATTCGTACATAATAGTGAAAAATTTGGGTTAAAAAAAATCCATGTAAAAAGTGATTGGGGCAGAAGACTTTCAAAAACATTGATAGATTGATGTTTAGTTGTTTAGTTGCCATTTCAATTCGTTACATGGTTGTTACGTAAAAAAAAAGAATGTGGTGTCGTGGGACACCAGGTAGGAACGAAGTTCCTTCGGCTAATGTAGAATCGATACAATTTGCAAAAAAAAAAAATCGTGCTCAATTTTATGTAATCGTAATTCAAATTATCAATTAAAATAAAATATAAATAAAACAAAATATGTCTCTTTATTTTTGTTTGACAACATAATATTACATAGAAATAGAAATAATTACAAAAAAGGAGAAAGAGAAAGGTATTTTATACACTACTCGCTTGTGTATACGACTGTCGCGCTTGCGCACCTCTCATTTAACGGGTTTATTCCACGGAATTTTTGTTACTGTTTTACTATCACATTTTTTTCAGTTCGGTCGCGCAGCAAAATCCCTGTCTCCTCCAAGCCTGCCGTAAGGAACTTCGTTCCAAAAATAGTTTCATTATCTTTGTTAGTTATATCCGTGTAAAGCCGAGGCATACAACTAGTGTAAAATAAATAACTAAATTTAAAAAAATACCAACCAGTCAATTCAATATTCATACGACAAAGATAGCTGAAAATGCTTATTACAGCAAAAAATCGCAGTGTAGTAACGCAAAAATCCTATTCAAAGGAAATAACACAAAGAGTTAGCGTGACGGGACAAAGGCTCGTCGGTTTGCATTTCACAGTATTACGTCGTGCCTCTTGATTTGTGTTAGCGACTAGGGCTCGTTGTTCTCTCGCGAAATACGACTATCCTTGACATCATTTTTGTTAGAAGCTATGAGAATCCATAATATATTTTTGTCACAAGCCAAACGTTGGAGTTGTTTACATTACTCATGGTAGAAACGAGTTAACCTATCACGTGTGAAATATCGACTAACATCGAAGTTGACTTATTCTCTAAGCTCTTAGTTTAGAAGTGCTGTACTATAGTTTATTAAAGTAACTTAAGATATATTATCATTCTAAGATACATATATATCATTATATAGTATAAAACAAAGTCCTATGTGCGTCTGTCTGTCTTTTTGCGATAAACTCAATAAACTCTGTAAACTCGATAAACTCGTTTTTTTTTCAGTAGATAAAGTGAATTGTAAATTGTAAATTGTATAGTAAATTGCTGATGATATTGTTCTTATCGGAGAAGATGCTGCAGAGGTCCAGAGCAGGCTGGAAAAATGGCGAGAAAGACTGGAGAATGTTGGTTTGAAAATTAGTAGAACAAAAACTGAACATTTGTTTTGCGATTTCGGTGGTACATCTAGTTTTTCTCCTATAGCCTTAAATGGAGTACCCTTACCAGCCTGCTCCAATTTTCGGTATCTCGGTTCATTGATACAAAACGACGGTGGCATTGATAAGGACGTGAGGAATAGGATAAATGTAGGATGGATGAAATGGCGAAATGTGTCTGGGGTAGCTTGTGATCCACGAATGCCTTTGAAACTTAAGGGGAAGGTTTATAAAACTATGATAAGACCGGTCATGCTGTATGCATCTGAGTGCTGGGCTACGAAAGAGACGGATGAGAGAAAATTACATGTGGCAGAGATGCGAATGTTAAGGTGGATGTGTGGTGTAAATAGAATGGATAAGATTAAGAATGAGTATATTAGAGGCAGTTTGAAAATAGCACCAGTGACAGAGAAGTTGCGGAGTAATCGGTTAGCATGGTATGGGCATGTCATGAGAAGAGATGAAAGCCATGTAACTAGAAAAGTGTTGAGTATGATAGTGGATGGATATACGTGTAGAGGAAGACCGAAAAAGGTATGGATGGATTGTGTGAAAAACGATATGTCTGTAAAAGGTGTGAATACTGAGACGACATCTGACAGGAGAGAATGGAAAAAGAAAACATGTTGTGCCGACCCTACTTAAGTGGGATAAGGGCAATGATGATGATGATGAAAGTGATTCATGCGGAAGGTTAATTATATAATTTCTGTATATTTTTTTCATTATCAGAGCAGGACAACGTCATCATCGACAATTTTTTAATAGTCTATTTATTTCGGTTTCTTTTAGCGTTATATTTATTTATCGTAGTCATTGCGCTGTGCAACAGAGAGAACGCTTTACAAAACCGAAGTAAGCCGATCTTAGACAGATCTCTCATAATTCTCTATCTGCTAAATAAAATTACTAAGTACTGTCATTTTTATCCCTCCACGATTCTATTGGCTACGCTAATAGATGTTAGATAAAAAAGTACATTTAACGAAACTGAAATCAATGAAATGGTACAACATTAACCAAATACTGTGTAAGTTGAAACGTGTGTGCGTAATGTAATACGTAATTGTAGGGAATTATTATGAATCGTATCGTAGTAATCTTTTAATAATTGCAATTATTAAGTAAAAGTTGTTACATTATTTAGTATGAAAATAAAAATTACTTCAATTTAAACATATTACATTTCTTTGTCTTGAAAACACGAGACTAAATGAACAACAAGTTCCAACACACTATCATAAAATATGAAAAAAAAAACGAAAATAAACGATAAACTTTATTACGCGAGAACTATAAAATGTGTCCACTGCAGTTCTGGTGAGAGTAGATTTACTTTATTGCACGCATTTTACAATTTCCGAATGAAACGAAATGATATGCGAATGTTTTGCGTTATTGTTGGGTAAAAAAAAACATTTACATAGATTGCGATGTCTGTATGGCGTGATTTATGGTTTGTTTGCAAAATATACAGCCGATTCTCCCACAGTCAGTTTTATATAATATCGTCTGATCAATACAGTGTAAGAAGCCAGAGTATCCGTGCCAACATTTTATTGAACACGTCTTTTGGAATGATTTCTTTATTGCTTAGGATTCTGATCTCTGCCCATTATGGCTTTATGTACTTATGTCTTCGGACTTCGAAGTTCTGATTTATTGTCTGTAACAATAATACCTACAATACTACACACAATACACAAGAATAAAGTTGATGAGTTTACGAATATTGGCTATATTGTGACAATGTCTGTAATTTATAGTTGCCGTTTATTTCTTGTTGTTTCTGTTATTTTTTAACCGACTTCACAAAAAGGAGGAGGTTATCAATTCGACTGTATGTTTTTTTTTTTTTTTTTATGTTTGTTACCTCATAACTTTGGACTGGCTGAACCGATTTTGATGATTCTTTTTTTATTTGAAAGCTAGTGCTTCCCGTGTGGTCCCATTTTTCCCATGCCAACCGAAAATCATATCATCTACATCTAGGTACAAAGGCACCGACTTCCAATGCATCTCTTGGTAGCACACATATTCATATGTTTCATTAAATTTGGTTAATTTGATAAACTATTTATTTTCCGGTTTTTAGTGCCTTATTTTTATGCCTCTGATCAATATTGAAGTCGGTTAATACTTTTTTTTGAAAATTTACTTTATTTAAAATAACTTTAGTGGTTATGAGTTTAAGGCTATGTATAAATATAATATTAAATGACATGGATTAAGATGATAAATTTAAAAGGGAATTTCTTCTCAATTACAGCATGCCAGAATATAGCTGTAAATACGTGGTGATAAAATTTTAAGGAGGGGTAAGTATTTTAGAGAGGCAGTTAGCTGGAAGAGCACTACAAAGAGCTCGACCACCGTACTTTAGTTTCATCACAATTCCTTCACCGGAATTGGAACTACATACACTACACGTATACTTGTAGTCCGGTCAAGCTGTTGAGACCTTGCTAGGTAAATAGCGTAGTCAGTTGGAGAAAATACACGTATACTCTACACGCAACTGCTAATTTATCCTTGCTTCAAAATGTTCTGCAATATGCGATTTTAGATTGCTGGGAAATAAAATATTCTACAGGAAAAAATTTCAAATGCTCCTTAATGACGAAAGCAAAGGAAAAGTAACATTAAGACAAAACAATTAAGTCGCAAATATTATCGTTCATTGAACAGGGGTACTCCTCGAGCACGTTTCAAATTCCATTCTAATTGGATCGTCATACGACGACGCTTGGACGCGTTATATAGTGTATAGGAATTTGAGAATTATTGTAATGTCTTATTAATATAACTACTTATTTGATGTAGCGGGCAGTTTGTTTAAGCCCTTACTAGCGACCCACCCCAGCTTGCACGGGATTAATGTAGATATCCATATTTATAGGTGGTAGAGCCACGCTGAAGCTATATCTGGTTTCAGCATGTATGGTTCGGCTCGCCTGGGGTAGTACTACCCTCTCACAGAAAACCGACGTGAAGTAACAGTGCTTGCTTTGTCGCTTTTCGTTCGGTCAATGAGAGCGCTGGAGGACCACCTCCCGTCCCCTCGCCCTTCCCTCCTTCTCTCCGCCTTGCCCCTTCCTCCAAACACAAGCTCCAAGCACAAGCAACATACTTGCGACTTCACTGGTTTTGCAAGTGTCTATGAATGGCGGTGATCACTTAACATCAGGTGACCCGTCTGTTCGTTTGTTTTCTATGACAAATAAAAACATTTTAATGAAATATTGTTAAGGGTAGTTTTGATATACATGACATGTACAACGTATGTAATGTATTCAATTGGATAAAGAATAGTACTGTAATGTATAAAATAGCTTGGTAAATAACACATAATTATTTTTGTAAAAATATATAAATGGTTCCTGTGGTTTTTTATTGGTTGTTTTAAGATATATAATTCCTTAGTACATTAATTTGATCTACTATATATTTTTTTTTTTTTTTTTTTTATTGAAGCACGACAAAGTGACTGCACTATACCTGATGGTAAGCATAGTACAATCCAAAAACAGTGGCGACCATCCAAGAGACAGATCATCCATCGTCGGTCGCCGCTGTCATGCCGGCCATAATGACGAAAGTCACCTGGTACTAGATATGCACAGGCTGATCCCGAAACGCGACGCGCAAAAGCGAGTCACTATGACGGGCTTTTTCACCATGTACATGGTGGTTGCGACCCAGTCGGGCTGTAAAACCCTACCACCCCGCTATCGCCATTGCCTCGTTCGTTGTTCAGCAGGGTGCACCACGTGCAGGTGAGGTTGGCTTGGGTGTCTCAAGTCTTAAGATGTTACTCGACACCCCTTACACCCCCAATATATTTGATCGTAAGGTTTAGCCAGCATATACGATAAAATAAAGTTTCTTCAAGACTATGCAAAGGTCTTAGAAACCAACTAATTATCATCGGCCAATTTTAATCTATCCCGGACTTTAGGCGTGTAAAACCTATGGTCATTACCCGGCCACCTGGCAGCGGATATACACGCTCATATTATCTTTCAAAATCCAGCCCACAAATATTATCAAAATATTTATATTGTGACGATGCATATTCAATTTATAAGTGTCTAACTTTTCAATCTTTTAACTCTAATGCCAAACTATCATTAATCTATACATATAATAAAATTGATGTGTCTTTATGTATTATCAAAATAAAAATATTTTTGTTATTGGATATGAAAGTATAGATGTTACATATAACGAAAATCAAATTTTTAAATTCTTGTCTGTCTGTTTGTTCTGGTTATCTCTGAACCGATTTTGACGATAGATGAAATTATAAGAAGAGGCATAGGCTATTTTATTTTAGACTGTTACCCGCGGCTTCGTTCCCAGTGCAATCTCCAAAACGGTTGTTCCGATTTTGATGAGACTTTCATTGCGTGATAGGTAAACTTTATAAAGAGTAACTTAGACTATTGTACTATACACTAATTGTTACCCGTTGATTAAATAATGTAGAAATTAATAAAAAAGTTGTTTAGCTATTTTAAATGTCAGATATTTAAAGCTATTTACACATAGATACAGAATTTTATGTCTTAATTCTTATTAAAGTATGTTATGTAAAAATGAAACTACAAAATTAAAAGAAAATTAAAAAAAAAAACAAAATTGTTTTACATGTGAACAAAGCTGGGGATAACAGCTAGTTTGATTTTGGAAGATGAATGATTTTGAAAGTTAAAAAGATGATATAATTATCAAAATTTATCCATTAGACCTAGATGATGTGAATTCGTAAAAGTATAACTGAGTTTGTACAAAGTATTTGAAACTATATTTATTCAGTACAAAACATTAAGCTCCATGTACACATGAATGCACCCAGGACTTCCGTTAGAGGAATACACAATAAATGTTTATTTTATTGATTTTCACACGGCCATACTACAATGCATCTCACTGGTATATTGGCGATCTAACGCTACTTCGACATGGTTCCAAATTTAACGAATAAAACTACAAGGGAGCAACTTTGGCGAAATAATAATACCGAATACAGTAAGTACACCATCCATGTCAATGCGCCCCATTGCTTTGCGAAGTTTTTGTTACGACAAAGTTGCATTAAACCTTTTGTGAAGCGCTCATTAGGCCCTTATTCGTATGATCATAAAATAGTATTGAAATAAGTTTTTTTAGCTTGTTTACATAGTATTCGATTTTATTTTACTGTGTTAAATATATTTATGAATCTATCAATTTAATTTGGGGTGTAAGGGATGACGAGTAACATCTTAAGACTTGAGACACCTAAGCCAACCTCACCTGCACGTGGTGCACCCTGCTGAATAACGAACGAGGCAATGGCGATAGCGGGGTGGTAGGGTTTTACAGCCTGACTGGGTCGCAACCACCATGTATATGGCGAAAAAGCCCGTCATAGTGACTACTACTGCGCGTCGCGTTTCGGGATCAGCCTGTGCATATCCAGTACCGGGTGACTTTCGTCATTATGGCCGGCATGACAGTGGCGACCGGCGATGGATAATCTGTCTCTTGGTGGTTGCCGATGTTTTTAGATTGTACTATGCTTAACATCAGGCATAGTGCAATCACTGTGTCGTGCTTCAATAAAAAAAAATTAGTAAGGATAATTGAATACAGACGTAACGTAAACATAAAGTTATAAAAATATAAAATTCACCATGTATACTAACTAATATCACAAAGCTGAAAAGTTTGTTTGCTTGAATCTCAGGAACTACTGGTCTGGTTTGAAAAAGTCTTTCAGAGTTAGATAGCTCATTTATCGATATAAAGTCTATAAAAAAACTTGTTTTTGTTTGAAACGTCGCTTTATACGTACAATTATCTAGTATATCCAGCACACGGAAAGGGTTATGAGATACTGAACAATTTAAATCGTGATCAGAAAAATATCGGCTACTATAGAAAATATTCTGTGAAATCGTCTAATACTTTGTATTCCCTATATTTCAGAGTACTTTAGAAAACAGTCGGTTATGTTTGAAAAGACACTAAGAAAGGTTTGTTTGTAACTAGGTTTACTTTGTATGAGTGAAAAATGATGTGTACATTTATAGATGTACATAAGCTTTTGTTCTTACATTTATAGGTCAACTAAGGTTCTAATTGTTAATAACTACCCATTAACCACTGTCATTTTTTAAAACTGGTATTTCATTATATAACGCAAGCAACTCCTTGCGTTAATTAAGTATTTGCACTTGATCATTTACTTCAAACCAAACTTAACTTCTCATAGAATCGTTTGACAATCTTCTTCAGTTTTAAACACATACAAAGCTGAGAATCAGTTTTGGTCTACGGTACACTATCGCGAGATAAAGTACCTATCTGCACGTCTTGAACACCTACTTCGAGTCAAACTTAAGTTGTTGTCATAGAATCGCTTAGTTGACAACCTTCTTCAATTTCAAACATCTTAGAGCTTAAAAGCTAAGACTAAGTTCAGTGTGCGGTGCTATATCGAAGTAAATTACAGGTTTAGTGTCGACGTTCATTAGGATATGCAGGCGCTTTTTTAACACGATTATGTCGTCGCAGGGTCGGCGATAGCTGTGGAGGGTGCGCTCGGGGCGAGGGGTTGCGTCACGTGCGAGGTCCGCACTCCGCAGCCCCACGCATGCGAGACCGCGGGGCGCCGGCAGCGCAGGCGCGTCCCCCGTCCGCCCTCGGCCCGCCAGTCAGCCGCCGGCAGCGAAGCGTTCCGCCCGCCTATGCCGTACTAAGACGCACGTCGCGAGTGCTCACCAAGTGATGTCGACTTGTGACTAGTGCCATGATCGTGCTGCGTTGTGCCCTGCTTGCGGCGCTCCTCGCCGCCGCCACCGCTGCTTGGCAGGAGAACGTCAGACCTAAAGTCTTCGCACAATTAGGTGAGTCAAACCGAACAGAAATGTGCCCAGTGTTAGTGAACTCGATGCAACAATACGTTTAATAGTCCTCCAAAATGTATGCGAGAAAGCCCTCAGAACAGTAATAACGCTATCTGTTACTCACATGATGTTTTTGTTGTTCTGTTTGATGACAACGCGCGAACAAACACTTCGTTCAAAAGTTCTCGTGTTTGTGTCAGAAGTGTCATGCTTTCAAAGCGGATGTTAATGTTTGATAACGATCGTTAAGGAAGCTACGGTGCTTATTACCTTTCAAAGAGGCTATATTAGTCTACTTTAAATTGCCCACTGGAAAATGTGATAGGTAGGACTTTGACATTTTGAAGTTTGTTTATGGAGTGATAAAGTTTAATCAGAACTTGTAAACGTTAAGATTTTTATTTGAATACTCTGTGTTATTCTCGTCTTATTAAAGGTTAGAATTGTTATTTGGGCATATCGTATTGTAATAACGATTTAAAATGAATACAATATAAGCTAGAAATTTATATTATATACTATTGTAAATTTTTGAGGAAAGTGCTCGTGTAGCCCTCGATAGCTTCCGTTATTTTAACGAATGAGTTTTGATTGAAACGAATTAATTTAAGACCCACCTTGAAAGTCAATACTTTAACTACACTTGACTTTTATAGTCGTCGTTCATTATTCTAATAAAGTAAAGGAATTTATGTGTTTATTTATGAAACAAACAATACCACTTTCGCGACAAGCGAGACGAAATATTAATCTGATTCATCAACAACTGTGACATTCGAAATGGAATAAACAGAAATTAGTCTAAAAGTGAACTTTGCGGTACAGCCATAACGACTCATAGTCACGCTACAGTTAATCCAGCAGGAATAAAGCCAAAGTGTACAACTGTCGCTATTGTTTTATTGTGCAGTCTGCATTGCGGGGGCCAGCCACGTGGCCCTCATTAATGAAATTCAAAGCGAAGCAGTTTGTTCTGCGTTTTGCAATGTTACGCTTAGTTTAGTAAACAATGCTATATTTAACGTAGCAGACGAAACTTTGCCCATGCATAGCAATGATAATACAAATGTGGATCTGAAACGGTTTCCAATTGTGCAGCCTTAAAATGGAAACGCTGACGTCACTGTATCGTCGAGACGCGAATGTGTCGAGCCCATATCCTGCCTCATATCCGGCTATTGTTCAAAACATATTGCTTTTCGTTAGTGCATTGAAATTTTAATGAATGTATTCACTAGTCATAACTGATGATAGGTGTGCAACCGTAGTGCTTTTACGCAATATAATTTCTATGCCATAATGGAGTAAACGGATTCACAGACAGTTCATGAACTGAGTTAATTAGAATGCAATAGCTATAGTGTTTGATTTAGGCACTCGTAGTGAGAGAGTCAACACCTCTTCAGTGATGTTATTTATCCACCATTCGCAATTGAGAGGGTGAGTCTGACCACACAACGTGGTTTATTGTACAATTTGGGCTCAGCGGGACTCGTGGACGTATGAAATGACATTTTGTATGTTAATAAAATTGAAATATAAATCATGTTTTTTCTAGGTTGAATACAGTTAAGTTTTACGCACTTGTGGAATTAAATATTGTTTGTATCTTTCCTTTGCATATTTTTATAGTGAAAAAGACCATTAAATGTAGATGAATGAGATACTTTTTTATATGAATTGAGGGAATCCCATCTCCTAAATTAATTTAGACTATATGGACCACAGTTTATTAAGAAAGTGGGTGTCACATTAAATAATAACTTATACATACTTTTTATTTATCATCTAGAAGCAGTTTTATTTATAAGTTATAGTTTTAAATTACAGCGATTTATGGCTAAAAATTGTATATTGCATCTACGATCTTGAAACATTCCAAGGAATAAATGAATATAATATTTAGGATCTATAGTTTATATTTTTCCTATAACTATTTGAATTTATGACTTCTATATTATGGTAAAATTGAGATCGGATAAACTATAGTGCTTATACATCTGTGTAATCATAAACAAAATATATATTTAAATGTTATATATGTACAATTAATAAATACAAGTAAGTATAAAGTAAAACACGCTGTACTTTAAGATAAGTGAGTGGAAACACAATAACCCAGATCGTGGGCGATGTTGCTGCACTCTCGTCCGTTAGCAACTGATACCATTACAACTAACAAAGTATGTTAATAAAATTGGGGCTTACAGGAAATATATTATCAATATAGGTATGTATTTCTTTATTTCTTGAAGTAAGTACACGTTTTGTAGGGTGTTCTAATTGTACCATGTGAAATTATTTTGCAAATCTTTGTAAATTGACCAAGTATTTTTAGGTTTTACAATTTTAGTGTTTCTGAAATGTTACGTTCCAATTTATTTAGCTAACTCTGTTATAATACGAATCTGTTGTTCATAAATAATTCAAAATTCTACACCATATTCTGTGTATGTTTTATTTGGTAATACCTGGCGTATATGAAATATGTATTCTTGAATACAAAAATAAGGTAAATTCGATTTTTTTTTATGTATCCAAAGATAGAAATTAACTATTACGAAGTTATACATTCGCAGGGATATATAGTATTTATGGCATGAAATTGTTCTTTGAAAAGATGTAATAAAATATATTAAATTTCAAAGTAAACGGGTATTATAATACTAAAGTGTACACATATTCTATAAGATATTTATAAACTGATTCTTAAGAGAGATCTTTGTAAGTATAGCTTAATGTCTCGACCGGTTTGTGGGAAGCCGATGAGCAAGGATAATGGAGAAATTTCCAATGAGTCAGACCAATGACTCACAATGTTTAAGATTAACCATCAAGTATTACCTCTGATATTGCATATATATATAGGTTACCTAAAACAAGAATTGTATCAACTTTCCTTACAAGATCTACTCCATCTTGGTTGAATGGATAAATAGGGCTTTAAGTGCAAATGCCCTAGACCAGTGCTCGATAAACTAGCCATTAAAAAACAAATTATAAACATAATTCAAAACTGAAAAGTATTCAAAGAGCCTTTTTATTTAGGCTTTGCTTCAATAGATGTATTTTTATCGAAATAGTATTAAAAGTACCTACACTTCCGAGTTTGGTTTTCTTAAAGGTGTCTTTTTGGCGAATGAGTAGCTTATTGATGCTTTCTAAAATAATATCTCTTTTATGTAGGCTTTCATTTCAAAAATGTGTACGTCTTTTACAAGGCAAGTAATTCATACTAATATTATAAAGAGGTAAAGTTTGTGAGTTTGTGACGTTGTAGGGGGTAATCGCAGGAACTACTGGACCGACTAAAAAGTTTTTTTCAATGTTATATAGTTCATTTATCGAGCATAGTATAGGCTACATATCATTACGCTAAGGCCAATATGAGGGGAATACAGGTGAAAATATTTCAAAATCGGGATTGTTCTTCCTTTTCAGATCTTCCGTTGCGTTATCCCAAAGTAACTATTCCACGCGAACAAAGTTACGGGTATGGGCTAGTCGATTATATTAAGTGTTTGCACTAAACATTTTCTGATAGATGTATCCGATTAGGCTTCCCACGGCAGTGGCTCAAGCCTAGGTTCAATCCCTCGGTAGGGAGCCCTTGAGTGCGTTGCTTGCGCGATACAGTGACACACAAATATACATCACTGCTACAACACTACACGATCACTCCCACACACGTGCACGCATACACGCTTACACATGAAAGTGGAAGGGTTTACTTTTTTCCCTCATCGAATTGAAAAACTCTTAATTTACCGATAATAAATATATGGAGTAGTTGTTGAGGCGTGTATGCTTGGTACACATATACGTTTCAACAACTCATACATATATGAATAGTTAGCTAGGTTAGCTAAGATAGGTCGCGATTTTGCATGCAACAGGCAACAGCCAAGCCGAGGTGTGCCGTGCACCCTTGAGTTGGTTGCCAAAATAAAATCGGCTGAGTGCCTTAAGCGCTCGCCTTAGTAGTCCGGTGAAGCTGTTAAGACCTTGCTGGGTCAATAGCGTAGATATTTCGAAAAAAAAAAATCTGACAAAGCCGCGACTAAGTATGGAAAGAGCTGCATTCGGCCCACAAGCTGCAGTATGCCGACCATTGTCCTACCAGTACTGCAAAGGCAAGCTGGAGAGTACACTTTTAATCCGCATTATTTATGTAAATATACTAGCGGGCACGGTGGATGTTGTCTCGCCCTGATAATAAAAAAGACTTAAAGTTATACATATGCTGTCGCTGATTCTTTTGTAGGCATTATCAAGCTCTACAACTTTTCTTTAAAACTCAATCATATATCTCTCATCGTTAAGACAGAGTCGTAAGAAACGTTTTCGTTCAATCGTTTTTTCTCCGACTTTGCAAATCCGACTACCCCAAAAAGTCATTTCTGTTTTCGGGTAAATATATAGCCTATGACACTCACAGATAACGTGGCTTTCTATTGGTAAAATAAATTTTAAAATCGGTTCAGTAGATTCAGAGATTACCTCGTACAACGACGCAAACTCACGAACTTTACCTCTTTATAATATTAGCATAGACTAGTATAGATACCCACTTAAGCAAAGCCTAAGAGTTTTTTAAAAAGAACGGTGTTTTGTATTATCTATATTTGTCTCCTTTTCATAACCAGTTTCCCGACCACTGCCCTAGACAAATAAACAAGATTTTTAGACTTAAGTTTAACTAAACAGGTGTCACCCAATTCTTTAGCATTTATGGTTTTGCGATGTGCCTTATGTTACCCCTCCGTCACGCAAACCGTGCCGATCGATTTAAGGGTTCCCAGTAAAGTAACCGACCGTTTACAGACTTAAGAAATAAATTACTTACCAGGATAAGGTTTTTATATCCGGAAATGTTTTGTACGTGTCGCATTTTACCTTATGGGTATTTATTGGGTCATTCGTCAGCAACCGATACACTGGGGAACTGTTATGCGGTTAGGGGTGCATAATATTGCTAAAACCGTGTCTTTGGGACAGTTTATGACAGGAGTCTATGGAATGCAGTCTATTGAGTTTTTATAACAACTCTTGGGAGAAGAGTCATTGGGTTGTTTTTAACACAGACTTCATCTGAATTTGTATCTTCATAAAGTGTTAAGTTTAGGTGGGATACGTTTATTCCTATAAAATAAAATTAGCCACAGTTACTCCTTATAAAATAACTTATCTGCCAGTGAAATTCCTGTCAAAATTGGTAAAACCGTTTCGGAGATTAGGTGGAACAAGCAAACAGACACAAAGCTCGTGAAAAACTGTTATTTTGACATTTCAAATGACACTTCAATTTTATTTACTTGTATACGGTACTAGCAAGATTCGTTTTAATAGGTATGTAGGAAGACTAAATACATTATATCAATATACGTATATAAAAATTGAGGTAAGTATATTCCAAGAGTGCTTAGCATAAAATCGGTACATCTATGTGTTCTTCTCTGCTGTCTCTAGTTAAATATATAGTTAATATTGATTGCTAGTGTGAATCTGGATCTAGTATATACCATATTATAAGACGATTGCTCCATGTTAAACGATCAATCATTTTAAATCATTTATTAGGGTAACTCGTTCAATAAAAATAATAGCAACGACGTAACCGCTAATCAAAAAAGGTACAAAAGTTCAAACATTCATTCGTAGTTCAATCGTCGTGAATCGACAGGAATGCGTGCGAGGTGCAAACCGAAATGTGCTTATTGATGTTGCGATACGGTGACTAGTAGAATGTACAGAATCTTCAGGGATAAGAGTTAGTAAATGAAACTTTAGGAGAAAGCAATAAGGTATTTTTTTGTTTAAATTGTAAACGAGATGGTCGGGACAAGTAGCACGCACGTGCGTGTGGTGCGACTGAATCGGGGCGCGGGGGGCTCGAGATATGGCGCCTCTCGGCTCGCGGCGGGAGAGGAACAACTTTATGATGACGCCATGCATTGTCTACAGTGTGGGATTTACTGCATGTTTTTTATCAAATGAGACACGGTGATTAAGCTTTTAAGTGGTATCATTGTTGAAATCAAATTGATCAAGATCAATCCTCTTTATATGGCTTAATGTCTTAGACTACGATATAACCGTCTATAAATAAATAAGTGTAGGGCGTTCGCTTCATTATACATTTCCTTTGCGGGAGTAAGAGGTTACTTAGGCATTTGAGATAAGATTTCTGAATTAATAAATAATATTAGTTATCTTAGTACTGGTTTAAAATACTAGACTTAGACTAAATTGTCTACTGGTTATCCATTCGAACTTTTTTACAGTTTGCCTTTATGTTTGGTGCTGATTTATTTAAAAGTACCTGGGCGACCGTGTCTAGCTCGGTTCTTTAAAAATCATTTTTTAATTTAAATAAACTGTTGGGTTTGCCTCACAAATTGTCATTTTTTTAATAATTAAAAAGGTATCTTTTTTGTTGTAACTCTGATTCGAACTAGGGTTAGACGGATTTTCGAAGCAGCCGATTTCCATCTGAGCTATTTTTGTTTTGACAGCGGCGTCGAAATATACCTTTATATTCTAGCTATACTTTTTCATTGCCTGAAAACTTAGTTAAAAAAAAACTATGAAGGAAATCTCGTTAGATCGATTTATTGTCCCCGAAAGTACCTACATACTAAGTTTCACAGAAATCGCTGACGCCGTTCCCGAAATCCTGAATATATAACAATATAAAAAATATACAACAATTGCTCGTTTAAAGGTATTAGATAGATTATGCTTCAAATACCAAAATTGTTTGCTTAAAATTTTAGTACATAGTAAAGGGTATATAAATTGTTATATATATATATACATATACTTTCATACATCGTTAGATATTCTCGCTGAACAAAAAAGAAAGTAGCGCAATCGATTGCGCCAGCTGTTCTATTCATAATTCATATTCGTATGAAAAATGGGTTCGAATCGGAATCAAAGGAAGATGGCGGATGAATGGTGGTTTTATCCAACCCTTGCTGTTGAGGGTAACGCAAACATTGGTTTAGTAATAAAAATATTTGTCCAAATCCTCAGCGGAGAAAAGAAGCGTGCCTTTTTTTTTTCAAAATAGACCCCGTGAGCGTGACGAGTCTATTGTTACGCTGGTTGTGTAGTTTTTAAACCGGGATTAAAAAGTAGCTAATCATGGGCCCGAGTAGAGATGAATATGAAGTTGATTCAATATTATTTCATTAAGCATTAGGTTAATTAATATATAAAGATGTACACATATGTGTTATTTAACAATATATTATTTATTATATTTAATGCTTTTTGCAGGCTCTATATCCTGAGTGGCTTCATAAACTTTAATAATAAAAAAACTGTTTTCAAACCTTCTCCTTAAATATGATTTTTCGCCAATTCCACAATCAAAATGAATATAATCATTCGTCGTCTAAGTCTATGGATGCTATAAACTAAGTAAATGTTGGCGTCTATTTGTGTGTTTTTATTCCTTTTAATGTACGTAACGGATATTGATAAAGATTTCACTATCGATTAGAACATTTCTTTTGGAAGGTACGTATGTGAACTAAATTTTACGAGAGATAAGGAAACAATATGTTATGGGAATTATACATCATAAAAATATATACAAAAAGTTTGCCATGATATATACCCATGTATTAAGGATGACTGTGTAAATAATCTTTTTTATATTTTACATATTAAAGAATAATTGTTTTTTTGCGACGTGTTAACCCTTATCCAATTAAGTATATTACTTACATTGAGCTTTTGGTGCAGAACAAATTTGTCGCTTATAGAGTACCATTATAAAAATGTCACAGTTTTAAAATTACGCGGAACAAAAATCTAGTTTTCTATGTGAATATTCTTAAATAATTTCTATGACTTTAATGAACTGTAAATATAAAAGCCCCTAGAAATGGTTCTTAATAATTTTAATACTGTTTTAACTTCAAGCCGAGGCTTGTCGTTTGTTCATAAATACTTGTTACTTATAGGTATGTTATTATATTGAAATGGTATCATTAGTATTATTTCTTTAACATGTATATAATATTGATTATACTTAATCGTCGTTTTTTTTATGTAACTAATGTCTAAAAGATCTTATATTTATCATAGATATGCTTGCGACTTCCTTCGCGTGGACTCTTATGTAAAAAACAGTGGCTAAAAAGGCACCTGAATGTATTAAAGCTATTTACTTATTTACTTATCTCTCGTACTTACGCCGCGTTGTCATTAAAATTACAATAACTTTTGATAGAGTAGACCGACTTTAATGAAACAAAGACTAAGTTACTATCTAGGATATGCTATATGATTTTATTAGTGAGGTTTTATTGTGAACCTACTACTTTAGTGGTGATGCGTGTTCATACACAGATAGACAGATATTTCTAAAAATGATTGGTATGTATTCTATCACTTATTCCTAGGCTGTTGCACAATTTTTGCAAAGAAATTTGAAAAAATACAGACGCTTTAAATTTACACTCTTATTATACATACTCGGTAGCTACATATCTATAGATTTCCTTAAAATTTTATATAAAATATTTTAGAAATACTTTCATGAATTCATTCTCGTTAGCTGTTACAGCTACCAGTGTAATATTAAAACCCTTATTAGGGCTGTATCATATTTTCTACACATCATTAAATTTTCATTGCTTTTGAAAATGTTTTCGTAAACATTTTTTTAATAATATATTTCATTCTTATTTCAATAGCGACAATCAGTTATAAATCCTCATATTCGTCCTCATTTGCAGTTAAACGCGTTTTAAACCCCTTCTCATTTGAAAAGGTACCAATGAATGGTCCGGAGTCAATGGGTCGTAAGAAATGGGCCAGTGACATGAGGCAGTAGGCAAGTGAAACGTGTTTAGCGACCAATTTATCAAGACACCTGGGAGCTTAAGAATTCCCAGCGGTATTAAATCAGGACACCTTAAGTCTTTCTGGGTGGACTTAGTATTTTGTTGAAGATTTTCTGTTCCACGATTTAATAGGACAGTATTTTGTTGTAATATTTCTCATCAATTTCAAAATGTTAAGATAAAATTTCTAACATATTAATCAGTTTACATTCTATGTGCGAATAGATCGTATGTTTTACTACGATTTACATTTAACCAACATATAATTTAATGACAACAATTAATCAACTATTAACAGGGTGTTGTAATTTGCAAATTTTTATTTAGCTTTATAACTACAATTTTAACTTGTTGTGATTGCATAGGTAGGTATACGTTTGTAAACTACATTACTTACCTATGAACTGTAATTTTTTTTTATAATTGATAAATTTCTAAATTCTTAAACGATTTTAGAAATTCTTTCACCTATAAAGAGCCATAATATCAGGGGTGTATTGTATTCTAAAAATCTACATAAATGCAAACGAATCCGCTAGGAAAAGCTAGTGTCTAGTTTAATAAAAAATAAACCATTTTAAATTTGAATATACATATACATAATATTTTAATAAAATACGTAAATATGTGACTAAAATATTATAGAATTGTATATGTTATGAATTTGAGGTACGCTACCGTTACGAAGCTCTGGTGTGGTTCTTCTTAAACTGGTGGCTGTCCAAGCTCCGTTAATGAGGCAGGTGGTTCTTACACAATGTGCTCCAGATACAATGGGAACGTAGCGGCTGGGGGTGGATAGCACCCGCATGTATCGTGAATATGGAATTGTTAATTTTGATTTATTATTTTTAAACATATTATTATCGCCTCAAGCCGTATACAAAATTCAGTATACTATTTTCGTTTGTTTTTAATAAATGAAAATTTTAATTATATTAAATTATGTTGCACCGTTTTCTTATTCAGTATAGTCTTTACGCTTGTATTTATAAGAAAAATCGGATTTTTAATGCCATTGCTTTGATTGATGTAGGTTCAAATACTTCCGATCAAATCGGATAAATAAATAACTAAATCGGAGTTTTCGTTTTGAGACGGGAAACATCGCAATAAAACCGATGGTAGATTTGACTTCTATCTTCTCAATATCATTTATCATTCTCAAAGATCAACAAAATTTAAATACTAGAAATTGCAACAAATTGGTCATGCCATGCTTCAGGCTCACTAAGTCCAAAACCAGTTTTTTAGGTTTCATAACAAAATCCCAAAACAGACTACCGATTTGATGGATAATGAGTTCAAGAGCCACGTCAAGCGGGTTTTAATATCTAAAGGCTATTATAGGGTGGACCATTATGTGAACGATTGTGACGTCTTGAAATGATGCTCCTCTCTGTGCATGCTCTAAAGACGTAATTATTTATGTTTTGTAAAAATATGTAACATGAACAATATAACCAGATCTAATTTTTTGCCTGTTCTTCTCGATGACTGGGCTGTTTTCTGAACCGGCATTGAATTTCATAAGGCCTTCTCAGGGCCTAAATTGAATAAAGTATTTTTAGTTTTAATTTTGATTATTCTAAAGTATCCATCCTTACAAATAGCGCCTTACTATTTTACAAATGCATACCACAGGACGTATGAAGCTTTCTTCCGAGCTATTTTTGTAATTTTCAAATGACACTGTTTCTTACAATATCAGTGATTTAATGTATATTTTAAAATTTGAAGTTTGAATTATAGCAATTATTGGAACGGCTTTTCTTTGATACTTTCCATTATAGCTACTGCTAGTGACTAAGAAATAGAACTTTAAGTTTTACTAAAACAGTAATAAATTTATTAATCGGTTCAGTTTCGAGATTACATTTTATAATGAAAAAAATTACATACAACTAGCGGGCCTTGCGAGCGTTGTGCCTCCTTGACAATAAAACATTAAGAAATACCTATACCTTTCTCGTGAATCTTTCTGTCTACTGAAAAAGGCATGAAAATCCGTTTAGTAATTTTTGAGTTTTCGCGAACAGACAGATACGTGGCGAGGAACTTTGTTTTATGCCGAAATCCCACTTCACTTCCTCTCCCTTGCCTCCCTTCCCCTTTCCCCTCTCCTTTCTCACCAACACAGGCTGGCAACGCACTTGTGACTGCTTTGATGTTGCTGGTGTCTATGGAGGGTGATGAGAACTTAACATCAGGTGACCCATGTCATGATACTTATTAAATCTTAATCTTTTAATCTTTCATTTTATTGGTAACTAATTTCAGTTGATCTCCATATAAAAAATAAGCTTTATATTTTACGATACCATATAAAAAAGAGATATAGATGATTTACTTGCCATAGGACGTAAGAATTATCAAGTATTATAGTGAGATATTCTCCAAATAAATCATTACTCTTTAATGAATCCCACACAGCTGTATATATCTATTTTCTTTAGAAGTCTATTGTGATAAATAAGACTATTTTCGCGACACCGCTTCAAAGCTAGCTACCGCAGGAAACATCAGTCATACGTAAATGCATTTCATGAACTAAAAATAACAAAACACTTGGCCCTTCTAAACTTGAACTTGATGTGGGATCACTGACCGAGGATGGGCCGCGATAACTGTGCTCTAGTCTCGTTGAACTGGCTTCCTCGCGCCTTGTATCACATGGTATAAGTTAATATATATTTTAGGTATACCCCTTAATTTTACCGTGAATTAATCTATTATATCAGAATTTAATTATAGTTGTCGTCAATTTTTTAAACGCTCTAAAAAAGGCCGGACTTGCGAATAACAGCCAAGAGTTTAATAACAAAATACAGGAGTCTATAATGGGAAATTATGTATCTTTAAGCTGTCTTGATATTATACACATAATTTGTGTGTATACTGAAATTTCTGCAGTTATATTCAGAGCGGTCAAAAAGTTTGGCGGAACTTGTAGTTCTATAAATGTGAAATCAAAATATAAGTTGCTGTTTGAGTTTTTGGCGGAATTTTAGTCTGTCACGTAGTGGATTTTATATTTTATTCATAATCTTTTGTTATTTGACTCCATATTTTGTAAATTTGATGGTGTTTTACGTAATATAGTTAATTTATTGTGCATAAGTGAAGTCAATGGAAAATAATACCACGGTGCATGAAATTCTGAGATGTCACAAAAACTCCCAGGAAGTTTCTAACAAGGAATGCACCATCTTGGTAGAATATTCACTCACACGACGCTTAGTATTGAAGTGATCGCACGACGCTTGTAATATTATTGAGTACTCGACAATGGCAGCAATAATAGGTAAGATTGATTGTCAAAAATAAAGTGAAAAAAAATTGTTGTTTATACTTAATCTATGCTATATACATAATTCGTGTTTATACTTACATTTTTGCAGCTATATTCAGAGAAAAAATCAAAAACATCATCTCCCTGTATTTCTGAGTCGATTTTTTTTTTTTTTTCGAAATGTCTACGCTATTGACCCAGTAAGGTCTTAACAGCTTCACGGGACTACTAAGGCGAGCGCTTAAGGCACTTAGCCGATTCCATTCTGGCAACCAGCTCAAGGGTGCACGGCACACCTCGGCCTGGCTGTTGCCTGTTGCATGCAAAATCGCGACCTATCTTAGCTAACCTAGCTAACTATTCATATATGTATGAGTTGTTGAAACGTATATGTGTACCAAGCATACACGCCTCAACAACTCCTCCATATATTTATCCATATTTTATTTATTCTTATTCTCTTCTCCTGTATAACGCTATTTAATATTACCAAGAAAAAAATAATTACCCTGACGATGGAGAAAAAGCCCTACCAACGTGATACAGTAGCTCCGATTCAATTGCAAAGGATTCGTACCTGTCGTTTGACGCGGTGTCCAAGAATATGCTTCAACGATTAAAGATCCTCGTGAAAATAGGTATATGAAGACACTTGATAACAAGAAAATATTTTAGAAATATCCAATTAGCGATACCTTAATCTTTTATGGCAACCATGCGTAATAACAAAAAAATAAAAATAGTAACAACCGCATAAGGAACCATAGGCATTGCTTGTATAAAATAAATGTTTTGAACTTGTGTCGTTACATATCAAAATGAGTTGAATTCAGTTTTAATCGTATATGTAACATGTTTAATTTCTCTAAGAGTTCCAGTTTTTATACACCGAGAACGAAGTTCAAATGTTATCATTCATAAGGTTATTAGTTTTTTTTCATTATTTTCAATGTACAAAATTTGAAGGTCATGAAAATAAAACGTATCATATTAGGAACGGGTAAAATTGGATTTTGCTTACTTTGAAATGTAACAACTCATATATTAGCGTAATTAATTTCACTAAGAATATTTGAATCAATTATATAGATGGATAATTATATAATAATACCTCAACCTAATAAATTATTTAACGAAACGTTATCACTGTGTTACTTTTTAAATATTTAATACAATTTTATAGCGATACGAATGCAGCTAAACCGAATACCAACATAAACTATCGATTAGTCTATATTGGGAATGTCTGCGATCGCCCGCCGCTGCCAGAAATAATGTCTCAGAACACCACACTTAATTTATTACTTTAATAATAATAAATATTACCTATCAACATTTGTGATAGTCATAGCTTATTGGTAATGTGTTATATGAAATGCTTCAAAGTTTGAATCCTTGAATACAATAATATAGTTTTATTTATTCTGATATTTTATTACTACCAAAAAATTCCGCTCAGGGGTATTGTCCCTAACACTCCCGACTACGCTACTTTGGAGTTTTTGGAGGGATTTTAGTCTGTTATGTAGTGGATTTTACATTTTATTCATAATCTTGTGTTATTTGAAACTATATTTTGTAAATTTGGTGGTGTTTTACGTAATAGTTAGTTTATTGTGCATAAGTGAAGTGAATGCAAAATAATACCATGGAGGATGAAATTCTGAGATGCCACGAAAACTCCTTGGAAAGTTCTAACAAAGGATCCACCATCTTGTTAGAATACTGATTCACACGACGCTTAATATTGAAATGATCGTATGACGCTTGTAATATTATTGACTACGTGACAATGGCAGTAATAATCTGAAAGGTTGATTGCCAAAAAATTAAGTAAAAAAACACTACGCTACACAAATGATTAGATGAGATTTTAGACAAACTATACACTAAAAATAATTTACTAAACTGCAAATTTAATATAAGAATTTTGGAATAGAAAATTATTTCTAGTCATCATTTAAAAATAATATACATTCCTATATATAAATAGGTTTATCTATATTTAAAAAATTCGCATACAAATTAAAATGGTGTAACCCAGAAAAGCTTGAATTTTATCGATTAATAATAATAAAATTATATAATTGATTAATACGGATAGTTAAAGAAACCTTAACTCGTTTCCAGTTAATACTACACTCAAAGTAATATTTTAATAAATAAGTTGACAAGTTACTTTATTGTTACATGTACTCTCAATATTATAAGCTAAGTCATATTACAAGTTAATTGTTATATTTGAAAACGAGAAATTTAGAATATCAAGCGTGCTACAATACTTCGTAGATTAGAAATTTTATAGAAAATTACACATATATTCCATTGCAATAAATGAGTGGATTCCGTGTTTGTCTATTTAACCCTTTCAGCGCGACTTAAGCATAAAAAGCAAAATAAAACACACTTCTATGTTTATATTACTAGACATTAAATTTTATGGGGCACTCAATCATATTATAACTAAAAAAATGTAGATACATGATATTTTGACAAAGCAAATGGCACGATAGCGCACACATACGTAAAGTAGTCTTATATGAAAAGTAAAAGTGAGATCGCATATTCTCAACATCGGCAGTGAAAAAGAAATAGTTACATGTTGCTTAGATATGGGCGGAAAGCTCTTATGACGTATCTGAAACTTTTTAGTTATAATATGTAGCCCGGTGAAGCTGTGAAGGCCCTAGAAAGGCCAATAGCGTAGTCAGTTCGAGAAAAAAAAAGTTGTAATATCATTGGGAAGACGTTTGTATATGAAAAGATGAATATTTTAATTATTTATTATAACATAGTATATTTTAAAGGAAAATGCATTAATAATTTCTAAAAAAAATTGTTTTAAATTGGTTCTTATTAGTATACTTACAAAACTTATTACTAAGTAGAAAAAAAAACGAATTTTGCAATGAAAGTTTATATAAAATATCACAATAATAGTATCTAATTTATGGCCATTTAGTTTCCACTTTGGTAGAGGACAATGTTTTGTGCATTCCCATTTAATGTTGGCAACATGTTCGAGGCACAAAAACAACAGAAACCGCTGATATTTCGCTTTTATTAAAGTTATTGTCTGCGCCCGATCTCATATCGTTACGAGTGTGGCTTTTTATGACATATGTCATACGTAATTGCTTAGGAGCGGTGGTATCCCTCGGGCTCCTTTAGCAGACTTTGAGCTGAGCGAATTTAATCTTTATACTACTATATAAGGACTAACCGTTGTTCAAGCTCATAATAAATGTGGTTCCATACTGTTTTATTACTAGTTTAGGAACTGAATACGCACACCGATTAATTTGCACTCGTTCGATTCCGGCTCTCGTTTTTCTGTTTTGATTATGTTCGATTATGTATTTACTTCTAGTTGATACCCGAGACTTCTTCTACATTGCATTGCATTATCTTAACAATATTTTTATGTATACAGGAAAAAACATAAACATCACTATGCGGTAGTCCGGTGGAGTTGTTAAGACCTTTTCATTAACGTAATCAGATCGAAAAAAAAAACACAACATTAGTCCCATTTCTTCATGACTAGAAAATGTACATCGCTGGGTGCATAATGTTTCCAAAAATTATAGTTTTATTTTTAACTTTAAAAACACTGTATTAAATGGAGCTGCCGTGATGTACTTTTAGATAAGGAGGATAAGTTCATATGATCTTTGATTAGTAAAATAAAATAATTTGGTTGAATTCTGTCCGCTACATTTTCCTTGATGTGAGTACTACAGCAGACCTCTATTATTCTATTTTTGTAGAAGGGACGATAGTAGAGCATAAAAATAAAATAACTTATTTATTCGATTTACATTTGCTACATAGATCAGTCGTCCTTAAATGGTTATAATTAATTGTCATCTGAGTAACACTGCAAGGAGCGTAACCTACTCGTGTTTAGTGTATAACCTTTTGATTCACTGTCAACGCTGTAAAGTTATTTTAAACACGTGTAGTATACAGCAGTGTATAAAGTATGATTATTGCGCAGAGCATTGAGCAAACAACTAAACCGCACCTTATAAATCTGACATAGGCATTCACAGTTCGACCTTTCTCAGTAATGTTTGGTTGTCGCCTGGCCGTTAATCGACTTTCGGTACCAAATATCCGTCCAATAGTTCAAGTCGTGTAAACAACCTGACAGTATTATTACTTTGTTCACGCATATCGTACCCTTTGAACTATGTAAGGAAATAATACTGCTCTTAAAAGTTATAATGGTTTTTTCGATATCCTTATGCCTCAATAAGAACGATATAAAATGTAAAGATAGTTTTTAAAACCTTATTGGTAATTACTTACACGAGTGAGTTCAAATAAATATTCTTATCAACTTTATAATATCTTCCACGACATTGAAGATGATAAATTAAATATAAGAGTATTGTATAAACCTTTTTTGCAATGTTTAATATTCATATTTCCCGGGTCTTTCTCGTTCTTTCTTTCTATTTCTATAGTAAACGGTATACGGCAACGCTCCCTCTTAGTCATGTGCTAAACAGCTGCGCCAACCGATTTTTTTACAAACTCCAACTTTTGACCCCACTTCACTTCAATTATTCATGTGGGAATCGGTTTTTTATCGGTAACGTTTAACTCAATTTCATACCTAATTATTGAAGGCGGAAGGTTACTATTCGATCAAATTTTAAGCCTGGGACCGTAACATTAATTGCTTAGGGCTATTAATGAAATATTTTTATTTTTGTATTGCAAACACGGTTACACAAAGCTTGATTGTAATTATAATTAAAATATGTTTAATATATGCATAACCACATCTATATGTAGTTTGTTAGTTGTCAAATAAAGTTCACTTACTTTTATACTTTGAGAGGTTTATTCATAAACGTAAACGAAATGTAAATCTATGTATTAAAAAGGAAAGGTTTAATCGATGTTCAAAGTATTAATAATCATCAAAATGCCCCAGATTTAATAGCAATTTAAATACCATAAGTCTTTTTTTTACGTGGGGAAATCCCTTATGGATACCCATCCGCTCCCCCGCATAAGTCTAACTTAAGATTATTTAACAATGAATTACAGAATAATTTTATTTCTTTGTTTTTCAAATGTGACTAGTGGTGATAAAAATATGAAAGTATAATATTTCAAAATAACACAAAGTAATTACTAGCACTAAAAAAAAACAATGCACATATTAGTTTATGCAAGAACTTAATCATTTATCGATTATACACACATCTTTTAGTATCTTAGAATCCAACACTTAAATAAAAATATAAAAAAAATAACCACAAGTTGCTACCTATTTATAGAACTTTTTTTTTATTCATTACAATTTGACTTCTCATTACCTTCTATATATCTATACATATAATAAGAATGTAAATATAAGGTGTCAGTACTTTCGATTTTTGTAAAAAAAAAAAATGATGTGTCCAGGAATAAGTAATAGAATACATTTCAACCAATTTTTGAAATTTCAGTCTGTTTACTTGTATGAACATGCATCATGTAAAAATATTTGTAATAAAATCTCTTCAAGAAAATTATAAAGTATATCATCGAGTAACCTTTAGTCTATATTTCATTAAAATCGATTGGGTCTATCAAAAGTTATTGTACTTTTAATGACGACGCGATTTAAGTACGAGAGGAAGGTAGATAAGTAAATGGACTTAATACATTCAGATAACTTTATTAATCGCTATTTTTTCATAAAGTTTAACACGGATGAAGTCGCGGGCACAGGTAGTCATATATATAATGAAACAATAGCTTCTCTGAGGATCAACCACGCCCTACTGAACGTTCGATCGAACGATCCAAAATTCTCACATATGGTTCTGGTCTATTTATTTATTGAATTAGATTCGCAGTTTTATAATGCTCACCGAAGCAGACGGGAGTCAGATAGTCATTCCCGCGACTGTTGTGTACACCACAAAAATTCCCATATAATCAGTACTAAAGTGCATAGATTAAATACACTTATGGTACTCATATGTACCCGACTGCGTTAGGACCACCATGCATATGGTGATAAATCCGTCACAATGGATCTCTTTTAGTTTGTTGTGTTTCGTTATCACTCGAGTGTATATCCAGCTGCCAAGAGGCATGAATGAATAACGTATATGATGTAACGATGTCTTAGCATTCTTTTTTATGACATAGAAGGCAAATGAACAGGTGGGTCACCTGATGTTAAGTGATCGCTAACGTCCATAGACACCAGCAACACCAGATGAGTCGCAAGTCTGTGTTAGCGGGGAAGGAGCGAAAGAGAGCGAGGGTAGGGAGGTGGGCCTCTGGCGCTCTCACTGACCGAAAGAAACGCAACAATGAAAGCACTGTTACTTCACATCGTTTTCTGTGAGGCGCTGATACGGTATCCCAGGAAAGTTCGCGTTATCATTTTTCGCAAGTCTAACCTAACCTAGCCAAAGCAAAACAAAAGAGCAAGATGGCGAACATTCAGCGAGCGCGATGCATTTAATACGAAACTTTTAAAGCAAGTATTCAATACGTATTTAACTTTTTTGTAATAACACCGTATAAATTTACGATAGTTTCAGATTGTAATCATGCTTAGTTTGAGAATTCATCATGAAAGTTGATATATGTTGGAGTTAGCAACGTTTCGTTTTATCGGGTCACACGCTTCTCTAATGTTTCTTGTCTGGGTATTCCGCGCAGATGTTCGCATGTTGTCTTTATTATTGCTTTACTTATAACGGATAAAAGTGATATTAATTTTTTCATTAGCCCCTGTTTATTGAAACCTGTACTAGAGAGGGAGCCAACTATTTGAAGTTTGAAAAGATATAATGATAATTTTTTATTACTAATACGGACTTTAGACATTTGAGTTCTACCCTTACTTTTCCTTATCCTATCCTATATACTTCAGAGGATTCTTTCCGACACAAAATACATATAGGAGTTGTTGAGGCACGCATGCTTGGTACACATGCATGTTTCAATAGCTCATATACGTATATCTAGATAGCTTAGCTTAGGTTAGCTCAGATAGGTCGCAATTATTTAATAAAACAGGTGACAGCCCAAGCCAAGGTGTGCCGGCACCATTGAGTTAGTCGCCCAAGCATCCCATATCGGCTGAGCGTCTTCAGCGCTCGCCTCGGTAGTTTGGTGAATCTGTAAAGACCTTTCCTGGTCAATCAGCGTTGTCATTTCGAAAAAAAAAAAACAAAAAACAAAAATGAAAAATTAGCCTCCCCGGCAACCAGATTCGGCCCCCTCTGCAGCGGCTCAAGTCTAGGTCCATTCCCTCGGCGTGAAGCCCTTGAGTGCGCTGCTCGCGCGATACATTCACACAAAATCTTACATCACTGCAACAACATTAGACATATTACCCCCACACACGTGCACGCATACATGCTTACACATGAAAGTGGAAGGGTTTTATTTCTTTCCCTTATCGAACTGAAGTAGTTTAGAAAATTATCCGATACGAAATATATATAAGAGTTGTTGAGGTATGTATGCTTGGTACACATATATGTTCCAACAACTCGTATATGTATGAAAGCTTACGTTAGCTCAGATAGGTCGCGAATTGCACTTATCGGGTAATATCCGAAACCGAGGAGTGCCGTGCAACCTTGAGCTAGTTGTCAAATAAAATCGGCTGAGTGCCCTTAGCGCTCGCCTTAGTAGTCCGGTGAAGCTGTTAAGACCTTGCTAGGTCAATAGCATAGTTAGTTCAAGAAAAAAAAAACGTGTGGCACTCGGGGACTGCCGCGGTAAAGCTATTGCATAGCATTTTTTATTAACTTATGCAATTATAACTATTTATTTATTTTATTTATGCAGTATTTTTTTTCCTTTGCTTTTTTTTCTTTGATATTAATTCAAGTTACACTTTTTGAGCGTGGTGACCGATTAGAAGACATTTTTTTTTCTTTTATTAAATAAATGAGAAGTTAATATTGTTCAAAATATTATTATTATCTTACAATACATGTAGGTTCTTCAGGAAAATATTTTGTACACAAATTATACGAGTACAGATATTCACTGTTGTACATAGATGATAAATACCTATACACCAGTATACTTTCTCACAAACAGCTGATTACGAATTCGTCCGATTTCGGAGCAGCTCGTCTCGATCCCCACCCGATTAGGCCACCCACGGCAGCGGCTCAAGCCTAGGTTCGATCCCTCGGTAGGGAGCCCTTGAGTGCGTTGCTTGCGCGATACGGTGACACATAAATATACATCACTGCTACAACACTACATGATCACCCCCACACACGTGGACGCCTACACGCTTACACATGAAAGTGGAAGTGTTTACTTTTTTTTTCCCTTATCGAACTGAAAAACTCTCAATTTTCCGATAATAAATATATGGAGTAGTTGTTGAAGCGTGTATGCTTGGTACACATATACGTTTCAACAATTCATACATATATGAATAGTTAGCTAGGTTAGCTAAGATAGGTCGCGATTTTGCATGCAACAGGAAACAGCCAAGCCGAGGTGTACCGTGCACCCTTGAGCTGGTTGCCAAAATAAAATTGGCTGAGTGCCTTAAGCGCTCGCCTTAGTAGTCCGGTGAAGCTGTTAAGACCTTGCTGGGTCAATAGCGTAGTCATTTCGAAAAAAAAAAGTCTCGATCCGTGCGAGATTTGTACAGTCGTACCATATATACATTAAGCGAACGCTCGGCCGAGCTACATGGTAGGCAGAGTGGGGGGTGTTAGGTTTTTTCGTTACGGAATTTTTAGATTCGTTCTCCACGCTCAAGGCCCGCGATAGAAGCTATGCAATAGCTTAAATATTAAATGCCAAATGTATGTGCGTGATTTAATTGATTGTGAAAAGAAACAAACTACAAAGTAATATAAGCCTTTGGATTAACAGAATAATACTGGTTAAAATTGTTTCCATTTACAATATCTTGTATTCTTTGTTAAGAGTATACTTTTAACTTTGTATTGTTATGAACAAAATGATCTACTTGATAAATTGTGGGCTGTAGCCGAGAGGAAGGAAACGATGAAAAACTTTACGGAATTGTTTTCAAGCGGTTCCCTTTATAATTTGGATATCGTGTTCGCTTGTTACCAAAAATATGGCCTAGATAAATTCTTAAGTTGGAGAAAAAGTTCTGTCAACAAGTTTTGCAACCCGCGGGAAGGTTTACCGAACAGTAATTAGGTATACAAGTTGAGCTTAACTTATGTTTGCGTTCATGAAAGTATTTTGTAACTTTCATTGACCGGTTTTACCTAATTTGTTTGAACTGATTTTTGGTAATTAATTGGTTAAATATTTTTTTGTTCTATTACTTTAGAACGTATTTTATTTAAATGGAATTAATTTATTAGTATATCAGCCTTATTTAATTCAGTATCGAAACATTTAACATTCTTTCAACGTAGTCCGGTGAAGCTTTTAAGGCCTTGCTAGGCCAATAGCATAGAGAGTTTGAAAAAGAAAACATTTTTCAATTTAATTTAATCTAAAGCATCCCTATTAACATTATAAATACGAATGTCAGTATTTTTGTTATGCTGTCACGGCTTAACTAATCAGTAGTTGATCATTACCATGAAATTTGGCCTACATGTTGTTAGAAGTACCAGGTTCAGAAAAGGAGGTTCATCCAGAAAAAAGTATTGTTCTTGAGGAAAACATTAAATCTACATTAATGCAGGAAAGGCAAGTAAAAGCCAGTATTCGATAAATAAAAAGTTTCTTTATTGTATACTAGCTGTGAGCGCGACTTTGTCCACGTGGAAATCTAAAAAAGTAGTCATTGATAAAGTCCATTTCCTTATCAACTTCTTTCTCTTACTTAAGTCGCGTCATCATTAAAATTACAATAACTTTTGATATAGTGGACCGATTTGAATGAAACAAAAACTTAATGTTACTCGAGAATATGCTTTATGATTTTTGGTGAGATTTTATTGTGAATGCAGTGCTTTAGCGGTGATATGTGTCAAAACATACAGACAGACATTTACAAAAATGATCGAAATGTATTTTCTTACTTATTCCTAGATACCTATTCTTTCACAAAAATCTAAAAGGTACATACTCGTTAAATTAACATTCTTATTATACGTATGTATAAAGGATTAGCCTCTGCCCGCGACTTCGTTCGCGAGGAATTGTTAATCTGGGCTAACGCTAACACGCAGCGGAAGCTCTCAAGAGGAAAAAAATCCCGATTTTTAAATATTCTTCATCAGTTCTGCTCTCGTATTGGTCTTAGCGTGATGGTATATAGCCTATAACCATTCCCGATAAAAGAACTATATAGCATTAGAAGAATTTTCAAATCGGACTAGTAGTTCCTGAGATTACCCCATACAACGTCACAAACTCACAAACTTTACCTCTTTATAATATTAGTATAGATATAGAAGAAGATAATATGATCGTAGATTCGTCTGGTTACCTAGTACTCTATATTTGAATATATAAACTAAGTAACTATCACTTCACACAATTATACTTACTTTCTTCGCTTGACGTGCAATATCTTCACCAATATTTTCGCGTAATATAAAGCAAGTTTGTGAGAGTCATCAGTCTGCGACTGATTAAAAAATTGGGAGGTGTAAGTTCATATTATATAGAACAAACTCAATGCTTCCTTCAGTAATATAGTGCAACTGTTTATTACCATTGCCGCGTTTACGTTTCAATAGACGAATTAGTTCTGAAAGCTAAAACCCAATGTATCAAATACCAACGCACGGCGCAGACTGAATGAATGGGATTAAACCAATTTGCGTTCACAACCTTACATCGGTTCATAGCATCATAATAAACCGCTGAACGTTTCTGACTATTTGTCTCACTCTAATTACTTGAGAGATCTTAATTACGGGCATCCGGCCCGTTTGATTGGTACCCCGCTAACCCCGCATTGTTTGTGTTCTCAGTTAACAGGACAATTGCAACTGCACTTAGTCATGGGGCCCGTCGCCGCCGTGGGGTTTATAATACCTACCCGTTCTTGAATACATGTCGATGACCTTTGACACGTGATACTAATTGATTTCAGATGGTTGTGGTGCTCCCTGAAACATTACACGTTTCTGTGCCGTGTTTGATGTAATGTAGATGGGTTGATCGATGTCCGATTGCTTTGATAACATGCCTATATCTATCTCTCTTATATATAAATGTAATGGTTGAGGTCTGACGTTGTGCGTTTATCATGTAAAAAGTAATGGATAGATTTGTATAATTTTATACGTATTAGACACTTAGTTCTTATGCTAAAGAATTACCACTAGTTTAATTTCATAAATAGTTATAAAGGTTTTAAGTATCTACGGGTTTTGTAAGCACTAAGCGGTCAGCGATGTTTGTTTTTGTACCACGGAGAATTGGGGCAATCGGAGTAGAGCGTACGTTGTATCTTCAGTACAAAAAATCTATTATTAAGATAACAACCTACTCAAGTGAAGTCGCAAATACCAGCTAGTTCTATATAATTATCTTTATATATAAATTTCTTCTGTACGTGTGTATGTCACTGAACTCCTCCTAAACGGCTGAACCGATTTTGATGAAATGTTGTGTGCGTGTTCCAGTGGATTCGAGAATGGTGTAGATTTTTATTTTGTTTTGATGGACCCAGTGGGTGTGGCTGCGGTTAACTCTACGATTCTTTTTATTATTAAGGCAGAACAACGTCCTCCCGGCCAGCTAGTGTTAATATAAATACTAAAAAATATACACGTGCCGTTATATTTTTTTAAATTCATTTTACTGGCATATAGTGATAATCCACAATCCATTGTTAAGCATCCCCAGCAGTCTATATATATAATCAAAATTTAAGTCTTTAAGGACAGGTAAAATAATAAATAAATATGAAGATATAATCCCATGCATGATTAAACATAGCTTTTTGTGAGAATTAAACAGGAAAATATATCATATACATAAGGATATACATACGCAGAACGGACAATAATACCCAACGCACAAAGAGCAATCATATGCAGGGAAAGAATTCACGAGCTCTCGGCTTAATTTGACTTACTATCGTTATGGCAGGAGTCGATGATTCTATTCTTAAATGTTGTAGATCTATCGTATGACTCCAAATTCATTTATTGTTCAAAGGAGATGTAACCGAAAATATTATTATGCAAAAATTTTATAAGTACAGCTGAAATAAAGCTGTCGGAACATATCTACAATTTCCTGCTTGAAAGGGTAACTAGGATCGTTATATCCTACCATCATGCTACTGTGTCTTCGTGAAAAAAAGCTCAGACTCATTGTAGTGTGTACCATACCTTGCGAACTGGAATACTGGAATATAGGAAGGCCTAGTTTACGGTAAAAGGAGAGTAAATAAGTTGTTACTGGACTGTGTTATATCCTAGACTTCGTACTCAATTTCCATCAGGCTAAAGTCAATCGCCGCACAGTGTATTCTAAAAAAATTAACAATGACACTTCCAGGGTCAATTCCAAGACAGGGTTCAAACTGAGTTTACTGGATTTAAACGATATTTATTAGTTTAGATCAGAAAAACTGCTCTCAGTGGTTACCATAAAATCAAAGAATTTCCAACAAGTTATTGCATAGCACTAAAATAATGGGCTGCCTACCACCAAGTTGCGGTGAAAGCCAAGCTTTCTAATTTCGCTTGTTACATGCAATCGAACAGTACTGTCGATAATGTATGTAGCTATGGGCCGGTCTTTAAATCTAATTGAAGTAGATTACTCCTCATTACCTTTAACGGGTTCTTCAGCCTTTTATGTGTAATTTGTAGTTATTGTTATTGTAATGTGATATCGTGGAATTCTAATAATGTTATTGTTTTTAAGCATATTAAGTTTTTAGAGAAATACATTGAATACTAATATATAGGGTTTTGAATGTCAGATATTGAATTGAGCCGTGTTTAGAGATGCGGCTCGTAGCGGTAATAGCTCATTATTGATAGCTTGATTCATTCTTTGATAGCTCACTTTCACTTGAATCCTGCAGTAAGCAGTTTTCAGTTAAGAAAACATTGAGATAAATCTATTAAATTATTGCAGTCATTTAGTAATTATCTCTTGTATCATCATCATTCATCTATTAAATATCTTAAGCTCACCTCAGACGAAAATCTGTGGCCTAAAAGGTCATTAAAGGTCTTTGAGTGTCTTTTAGTAACTGCACTTGGAAGTTGCCTTCCACTCAGTTTGCTGTTTAGACCACATTATCACTTAACATCAGGGGTATTTCAAATAATACGAACAGCAGAATTAAAGTTCTTGAGTTCATTCATATTTGTCTTGGTTCTAGGAATGTTTTTTTTTGTATGATTATTATTTGGAAAGTAACGGGTTTCTAAAGAATATTTGAATTTAAAATTCGAATTATGTGCAAGTGTATTTAAGTAGTAAATCTATCAGGTACTACTTAAAATGATTAAGGTTGTAAAATGAAGTCCTTAAATTCCCTAATTTACTTATAATTACATAGAATACTTTAACAATATGTCATAAAAATGATTCTTGAAAATTTGATGAGATTATTTTAGAATTTCAGAATTGTATATAGTAATAATGTTTTGGTGTTATTAGTGCAAGCGAAATAGACATGTAGTTAGTTGCTTAAAACGCGCAGGTAGTCTACGTACCTATAAATTAGAACACTGTCAGAAAGCATATACCAACTGCGCTAATAAAGAGATAATTGTCTTTGCTTTTGCTATCCACAGAAATATGTAACAAACTGTCATAATTGAAAAGTATAGAACTTTTTTCTAAAGGCATAGAAGATAACATATCGTTTTAAAATAACACCTAATCTAATTGAATCTTGCTTCTATTCCCGTATATTCAACGAGTAATAATAATAATAATGAATGCGGTGCATATATCCAAATCCACTCGACGTTACAATCGAAGTACATTGAACAATGTTACAACAGAATAGAGAATGTATTATATTTTCATATCGCCGTTAGCGTTCTTAGAATTTATTGCTATATTACTATACGATATGTATTGAACACAATTAAGTTTGTTTATTGTCAAAACTTTTATAAATTTAGAGAGATATCTTCATATTGTGAGGTTATAAATTTGGATTAATAAATAAGTTGTTTGTTATTAATTGTTGTGACCAAAAATGATATACACTCTTCATGTTTAAAAGTTAATTCATTTATGAGTTTAATTCGAACATAAAAACTTATTATTTAACGTCTTATTCGTGTTAGCCTTTACACATATCACAAGTTTCGACGAAAAAAACGGAATTACGTCCGAATTTGTAGTGTTCGGGCGAATCATAATTTGTATCATTTCGATAAATCAATCAAAATCATAAATACTTTATTCAGTTTATGCCCTGAGAAGGCAATTATCTACGTCAAAACTAACCAGCGTCAAGCAACCTAGTTGCTGAGAAGAACCGGCAAGAAACTAGATCTGATTTATCATGTAATAATACATGTTTCTACAAACATAGATAGTTTCATTTATTATTGGCGGATGAACAGATAGGGATGTCATTTCCAGACATCACCACCGTTCATATATAGATTCATCCTATGATACTCTTTAGATGTTAAAACTCGCTTCATATGTTGCTTGAGCTCATTATCCGGTAAATCGATAATATACATTGGAAGTTTGTTATAGAACTTAACACTATTACCTAAAATGATACAATATACAAATCTTATAATTTTTACTAAAGAAGTTACCTCGAAATGTTAAATTTCAACGACTAAGCGTAAAGGAAAAATAGAATACACGAACGTACATCATTTAATACACAAGTATTCATTCCGCAGCATCCAATATCCCTTAGGGTATCACCCACAAAAGCCTTAGAACGTTCCAGCAGGAAAACGCTCTGTCAGCGTAAAAAACACACACAATAGCCTCGGGACCGACAATGCGTACCATCCGCTGATCACTAGAGCCGTTCCGAAATAACAAATGAATTTAGAACATTCTGTATTCGATACTCTAACGCCATTTCTAAAACATTGCACGTGTTAATTACAATTAATTACAATTTTTTTTTCTCGAACTGACTACGCTATTGACTTAGCAAGATCTTAACAGCTTCACCGGACTACTAAGGCGAGCGCTTAGGGCACTCAGCCGACTTTATTTGACAACTAACTCAAGGATACACGGCACACCTCGACTTGGGCTGTTGCCTGATACGTGCAATTCGCGACCTATCTGAGCTGACCCAAGCTAACTATTCATACATATATGAGTTGTTGGAACATATATGTGTACCAAACATACATACCTCAACAACATTTATATATATTTCGAATCGGATAATTAAATAAAACTGAAGTAACTGTTTTCTCATCGGTTTAAAAACATTTTTTTTTCGGGAAATCTTTTGATTTGCACCTTTTTTCTGAAATTGTTTTAAATATAAATAATTTTAAAACTAGGACGGCAAAATAAGTTATTATTATTATATTTAATTAGTTATAGCTAATCGTCTATATAGTTCTTCTTATAATTCAATAATATTCCTTTTTTTTATTTAAGTGGCCCATTGAGTATTATATAAATCTATCTTAGGAACTCTTGTAGGAATTTCTTGTTGACACTATCGCCTTTGTGGTGATCTCATTTTAAAAACCTACTATTTTTATAAGTACTACACATTCCACAGCGTTTCCTTGCAGTTAGAGTAGTGGGAGCTATTACTGGCTTCAGCATGAATGGGTCGGCTCGTCCGAAGTAGTACCACCCTCTCACAGAAAACCGACGTGATGTAACAGTGCGTGCATTGTTGCAATCTGTTCGGTCAATCAGAGCGCCGGAGGCCCACTTCTCCTCACCTTCCCCCTCTCCTCTTCCCGTCCTCCCCCCCACACTAACACAGGCTGGCAATGCATTTGTGACTCTCCTGGTAGTCCAAATGTGTATGGATAGCGGTGATCACTTAACATTAAGTGACCCATCTGTTCGTTTGCCTCCTATGATACAAAAAAGTGGAGTCAATGATGTCAATTTTTCTTTGTACACAAAATATATTGTTATAATAATGAAAGACACTGACAAAATCGCGCGTGTTAGTTGATAATGTAGAATAGAAGTACATATTAATACTAGCCTCTGCCCGCGACTTCGTTCGCGTGGAATAGATACACGCAACAATTCTCAAAAGGAAAAAACATCCCGATTTTGAAATATTTTTCATCTGTGCTCCGCTCTTATTGGTCTTAGTGTGATGATATATAGCCTATGACCATTCTCGATGAATGAGCTATATAACACTGAAAGAATTATTCAAATCGGACCAGTAATTTCTGAGATTACCCCCTACAACGTCACAACATCACAACGTCACAAACTCCTAAACTTTACCTCTTTATGTTATTAGTATAGATAAAAATAAATAACAAACATAATGAGATATTTAATCATTAAAAGAATCTTTGAAGAAAGTTAAGCTTTCTTTGTACCAACTAATACTAAATCAAAGAGTTAAGAAATCCATTAGATCACATATTTGATGTTACTTATATAAAGTAAGTTGATTTTCGGAAAACACTATAAATTTATAAGATTCGGTAACAGAATAAGCCTTGACTTTATTTTGTAAGATATAAGAACGTTGAAACTCTTTTAGTTACATTAATGGACGAGCTGTTCAGTTAAGTAAGAAAAAAAAACTTATTTTATATTTACTCTCCTTCTTTATTCAACTATACTAATATTATAAAGAGGTAAAGTTTGTGAATTTGTGAGTTTGTGACGTTGTAGTGGATAATCTCAGGAATTACTGGTCCGATTTGAAAATGTCTTTCAGTGTTATATAGTTCATTTATCGAGAAAGGTTATAGGCTACATATCGTCACGGTAAAACCAATAGGAGCGGAGCACCAATGAAGAATGCTTCAATATCGGGGTTTTTTCCTCTTGAGAGTTTCCGCTGCGTGTTAGCCTTAGCCCAAAGTGACTATTCCATGCGAACGAAGTCGCGAGCAGAGGCTAGTAGACTTAATACTAATACTTAAATATTATGAATACAAATTCTCATAATTAAATGCGAAAAAAAAAACTTTTTTATACTATACATATTTTTGCGTTTGAACATAATTTTATCTGCTGGTAAATGACGGTGAGTTCTAAGCTGGTAAATACGCAAAATCTAGAAAGGGGCTAGCTTTTTGTAGTTTTTGTAGGTGGTAGAGCCAAGCTGAAACTATTACTGGCTTCAGCAGGAATGGGTCGGTTCGCCCGGGGTTGTACCACCCGACACACAGAAAACCGACGTGAAGTAATAGTGCTTGCATTGCTGCGTTTCATTCGGTTAGTGACAGCGCCGGAAGCCCATCTCTCCTCTCCTTTCCTTTCTTCTCTTCCCTTCCTCCTCTCTCCCCCTCCCCCAACATAGGCTGGCAACGCACTAGCGACTCCCCTGGTGTTGCAAGTGTCTATGAACGGTGGTGATCACTCAACATCAGGTGACTCACTTGTTCGTTTACCTCCTATGACATAAAAAAAAACATACCAACGGGTGGTTAGTGACAGATTTTTAACTCGTGTTATGGTTTTATAGCGATCTTTTCCTTTATCGAAAGCTTCTACCTAGTTGAATGGGTTCGAATCAACGTCGACGCAGTTTCAAAATATGCTTTCAACTAAGTTATCATCGCTTCGAAATATTTAAGCCTAGTCGTATACCGCGGTCTCACTCGCATTTAATTATAGAATTACTTTCTACACAATTAGGACAATTCGAAACAAATTCCGTTTAAACAACCAAAAATTCATAGAATATCTCGAAAAGGTATTGGTTTTTTTTCGAACTGATAACGCTACGGCTTATTAAGGCCTTAACAGCTTCACTAGACTACTAAGGCGAACGCTTAAGGCACACAGCCGATTTGATTAAGACAACTAGCTCATGGGTGCACCTCGGCTTGTACTGTTGCCTAGTTCATGCAATTCGCGACCTGTCTGAGCTAACCTAAGTCACGCTACATATTCCTACTCATATGAGTTATTGAAATATATGTGTACCAAGCATACGTACCTCATAACTCTTGTATGTATTTTGTGTAGAATAAGAAAGCTATTGGCTTAATAAAAATGATTTACAGATACAAGAGGAAATATTTTAAATATAATTAGATAACATTTCAGATAAAAAAGCAACTAAAACTGTATCTGTAACTAATGATCATCCCGGAATATTTTTGTCATCTCTATCAAACCGCGAATGGGTATTCAGAAAATTTAATTTCCGCAGACAGATCGAACAATTCCGCTTCAGTGTCGCGTTTGTGGATAGTAATTGGGTCAACCCTACGGACAATAGCCTCTGACAATGTTATTATTAGTAAACAGATCTTCTGTACCTACCTCTTCTTTATATTTACTTAATAGGTTTTATGATTTTTTTTTCTGCCCGTAACTTTTTTCTATAATACATTTTTTTTAGTATCCTATGAAATTGAGTATTTTGAGTTCCTTAAATATTTGTATTGCATTATTATACAGGGGTTGCTAAACTTTAGAGATAACTGAACACCAACCAGATTTTCCCAGAGTAGACCCCCCTTTACCAGATTAGGCCCCACTCGGCAGCGGCTCAAGCCTAGGTCCGTTCCCTCGGCGTGGAGCCCTTGAGTGCGCTGCTCGCGCGATACACTCATATAAAATCTTACATCACTGCAGCAACATTACACATATCACTTCCACACACGTGCACGCATATAGGCTTACACATGAAAATGGATGGGTTTTGTTCCTTTTCTTTATCGAACTGAAATAGTTTAGAAAATAATCCGATACAAAATATATACGAGAGTTGTTGAGGTGTATGTGCTTGGTGCACATATATATTCCAACAACTCATACATGTATGAATAGTTAGCTTGGGTCAGCTCAGATAGGTCGCGAATTGCACGTATCAGGCATCAGCACAGGCCGAGGTGCGCCGTGCACCTTTGAGTTAGGTGTCAAATAAAGTCGGCGGAGTACTCTAAGCGGTCGCCTTAGTAGTCCGATGAAGCTATTAAGACCTTGTTAGGTCTATAGCGTAGTCAGTTCGAGAAAAAAAAAACCAACCAGATGCCTTTTATTTTATGGAACTCCATATCAAATGATTACAAATCAACACTGAAGTTTATATAATAATTTTTCTTTTTGTAAGAAATGTGTTCTTTAAATTGAAACATTGTTATTCTTAACTTAAATTTGTATCCGTGGTATTATTTAATAGCTAATGATAAATAATTTTGGCGGAACCATCATGACTTTTCTAAGGAAGGTACGGAACCCAGTTTGGGAATCTCTGATATAGATCATAGTTAACAAACAATAGATATAATACAGGTTCTTATTTGTTTGTCAACTGATTTTCTTTTTTATTTCCTTTGTTCCTTCCTTTTTTTGTTTAGCAACTATTGAGTAATTTTTGTGAAAGAGATCATTAAAAAACGTTGTAAGTATTTTTTTATAATATCATCGACGAGTCGAAGCCTCTATTTGTAAGTGAATTCGTCATATCCCAGGCTCCTTATGTCTATGATCTGTTGTACATATTTGTCAAAATACCTCAGTTTTAAAATTTCAAAAGGAAGACCACTAGTATACATTTTGCATTACACAAAATCGACGTCTCAAATAGAGAATGTAATGAAGAAAAATCGAAGCCCCCTTTCTAAATCAAATAATTATTAAAGGTTATGTTTCCAGGTATATTATTTAGATCTTCTGACATAAAAACAAACACTAATAATGATATAATATTAATCAGACTAGTATTAGCCTATCCTACAGAAGTTCTCATTACTGGTAGTAACGTCTTTGTACGAATACATTATTTATGATCAACGTTATCCCTAGCGATATCGTAACGAAGTTTATTTCTTACTTAAATATATAACAATATGATTAAGTAAATAGTATACAGCAGTATTATAGTATGAGATCATAAAACCACGACAATTTAAATGTTTAAGCAAACAAGTATGTTCTATGTATACATAAGCAATGAGAATTTTACGAATAATAAAATAAAAGACCTTTTCTCTTCTATTTCCCAACTGATTTCCTTGTCTTTTCGATCGAGTAGATATTGGTGAGGCTTAGTTGTTATCTATATAAAGTTTTAAAATTCTTTTTATTTTATTTACGAGTAAAAATCTTTATTTATAGGTATCTATTTTAAATACTTCACTCTCGTTACGTCCACAATATATAAGATTCGATAATACTCAATAAAGTTTTTAATTTTTAGAAGAAAAAAACTAAGCCGACACGGGACGACTGGCAGATGTGAAACATCGAAATTGTTCGAATCAAACGAATCTCAAAGTCTCAAATTACATTATAGGTATGAAAGCTCAGTGCGGCAAGAAAGATTGCGTAAGCGATATAAGTGATTATATTTATGTATTAACGCATGTTAATATATAATGATACATATATTGGAGGTGGTAGAGCCACGCTGGAGCTGTTATTGGTTTCAGCATGAATGGGTCGCCTCGCCCGGTATAGTACCACCCTCTCACAGAAACATTGACATGAAATAACAGTGCTTACGCTGTTGCGTTTTGTTCAGTTAGCGAGAGCACCGGAGGCCCTCCTCTTCTCCGCTTTTCTTCTCCCCTCACCATTTCCCTCTTACCCTTATTGCCTCCAAACACAGGCTGGCAACGCACATGCGACTCCCCCGGGTGTTGCTAGTGTCTATGGACGACAGTGGTCATTTAACATCAGGTGACCCGCGTATTCGTTTGCCTCCTATAATATAAAAAAAAAACATGTAGAATAAAAATAGGACCTATAATTTCGATCTTTGAATGACCACTAGTATATATAATTCTGTAATAACATTTCTGTTGAACTCTTTTCTCTTATTTATTATTCTGAAAGCGAAACCAATCGATTCGACTCAACAATTCGTATCAATCCAGTCAGAATAAAAGCCGTTAATTGTAAACGACAAAACAAGACAATTAATCACGGACACATCTCAGTTTTAGCAAGTAATGAATCGGAAAGATTAAGACTCGGATCTAAGAGGGAGGGAATCTAATCAGCGCTTCAATTTACACAAATCGGTCCGACCACTCAAACGTGTGAAGTAAGAATGTCTTCGTTAATCTAACCGATAGATTATTCTGGCGGGTTAATAAAGACTGGCACAGGATCTTTCGCCCGAAAGTCTTCCTCAGACACACAAACCGACGTTGTGTCTATATTCTGCTATTTTCAACTCTAAACTGTTGTCTTTAGGTATCTTTCCACGGAATTCGTATACGATGTTTGTGATTCTCTAGAATTATAGATTCGATTACGGAGGTGTAATAAACGTCAATTAGAAATGAAATTCCGATATACAGTGACAGGTTTCAGTGATGAAAATCAAGTGTCTGATTTATTATCACATTTTAATAGGTACAGTGGCTTAATTAAGTATCAGTTATTATTAATAATAGTAGTTTTATTTTATTAACTACTAGCAGTACCCGCGACTTTGTCCGAGTAAGCTTATGTAAAAAACAGTGATTAATAAACCCATCTGAATGTATTAAGTCCATTTACTTGTTTACTTTTCTCACATACTTATGCCGCGTTGTCATTAAAACTACAATAACTTTTGATAAAGTGGACCGATTTTAATGAAATAGACACTAAGTTACTCCCGAGGATATGCTTTACGATTTTCTTACTGAGAGTTTATTTTGAACCTAGTACTTCAGGAATGATGTATTTAAAATTTTCCATACGCTATTAGTAAAACCTTTGTGTACCGGGCTATTAACAGTAACATTAAATTTTCTTGGTGAGGTTTTATCCTGAATGCAGTACTGAAAACAAGCAGACAAACATTTTTAAAAATGATTGAAATGTATCTTATTAGCTACTTATTCCAAGACACCTGTATATTTTTTTTTTCAAATATTTAAAAAGTACAGACAATTTCGATTTACATTCTTATCATATGCATAGATATGATTTTTTGACAATATTAACACGATACAATAGTTATGTCACATAAACTAAACACAAATCTGCATTTAGTTTACTTAACACAATCCTCTGTTAGTATAGAACGCCTCAAGTGCACTGGAATCGGTCATCGACCTCACAAGTGGTTTAAACTGTAACCTCTACTTAATTTATTAAATCTTTAAGTGCGGTCAAACTGTTAACCATTAAAAATAAAAATAGATACGACATCGAATGGTTTTTGTTATAAAAAGAGTATGGTAGATTAAATTACTTTGAAGTTTTTTGATTCAATACAATACATATGTGGTAAACGGTACAATTATTGGTATAACTATATTTAAAGATTTTTTTCTTATGAGAAATAAGGTCTAGTTTTTGAAATGAACTGATGTACATAACCTGTACCTGTTTTTTGTGTGATATAAGTAAACAACTAACTTATAAATTCCTTGGATAGAGCATTTGACATAAATAAGCCAGTAATAAATAATAATGTATCGTATGATGCAGAAATGGGTGCAAAATAATATTTTGAATGCTTTTACGTAATAAACAAATTCTTAAAAAATATTTTTAGTTTTTCTTATTCTCCTATAGAAGTATAAGAAGTTGGAAGAAGGTAATGAAGGGTTGTGTGAATAATAATATGTAGATAAAATGTGTAAATATTGACCTTTAACAGAAAAGAGTGGAATAGGAAAACGTGTTGCACCGACTCTACTTAGGTGAAGATTCTTCTTCACCTGATGATGATGATGATATTTAACTATATATTATCGGTTATACATAATGTTATTGATAAATGGTATTATATGTGCTTACTGAATAGTAATTTTAAACGATTATTTTTAATACATTGCACTTGTAAACTTACTGGTAAGCGGTTATTTTAATTCGAGTTTATAGCTGACTAACCTTGAACTAACAATGGCTTAGAAGTAGTATGTTTATACATCGCGTCAATCAACGTAGGTTTAGATTATAAAATGAGCTTCAGCTTTGAAGTTTGAATGAGTAAAATGACTTTACAATAGGCGATCCTGTTCATGTTGAAAACGAAGGGTGAAAAGTCACGGAGGAAATAATAATTTTTCTAATTTATTTTTGTAATTTTCAATGTGTACATTCAAGCAATTGTAGTAGAGTTTCACACAATTTTATACAAATTTATTGATGTGAAACATCTATAGGCGCGGGTAAACCTGATCGTTGGCGTGGCGACGCAAATAACGAACTTTGCACTACTAATACTAATAGAAATACTCAAAAACATTTGCAACCCTATCTGTATAAACATAAGATTCAAATTGTTTTGTCGCCCACTCGTTCTACTAGTGTCACGCGGCACGCGCCGACGACCTAGCGCCCTTTGATAAATGCCGCCAAACACACCGCGTCTGCACCTAGTTGAATTTTCATATGTATTAAAAATGAATATTTATGTAATAAAATTTATAATCCTTTATCTTTTCATTGTGCCATAGCTGATTTCCTTTCGTAATCTGTTCTTTAATGCACATAACTTATACAAAACAATTTCAATGTTTCACATCTACCAGACGTCACGTGACGGCTCAATTTTTCTTATTAATTTCGCTTGAAAGTACTTGTCCATTACAATTTTTTTAATCAAATTGAAGTCTTTCGCAATTTTGTAAACCATAAAGCAAATTCTCTGGGATCGTTAAGAGTTTCCCAGCAATAACCCTTTACAATGTGAAAAGTTAGTCATACAATGGAGTTGTTGTGGATCGGGTAAACAGTGGGATGGAGGCCGGGCGCCGGCACGGTTGGCTGGCTGCCCCCCTCGGTTGGTGACACACGAACCAATGTTTTGTCCGAGCACGCTTTTACGTTTTTGTCATATTGCTGAGCAGTGTCCCTTTCGTTCCGAACTGCTACATTGGTCGCGTTGATTGCTGCCAGTATCAACGCGACAATTGTCATAGACATTGCGTTTTTAAACAACAAAGATTTTTTTAAAATTTATTTTGCCTTTCAACCAATAAAAATTCATAACAAGTTTTTTATGAAACTGTTGACTGTATAGTGTAGAATGAATCTATTTTCAGTTACAAAAATTGCAGCTTTTTCGAGGTTCCGATTTTCTCACATGTCTCAAGTAGTCTTATGGGTATAATTGTTAGTTCTGTGGCTAGGTCTTAAATGTATGTTTTTTTTTCGAAATGACTACGCTATTGATCCAGCAAGGTCTTAACAGCTTCACCGGACTACTAAGGCGAGCGCTTAAGGCACTCAGCCGATTTTATTTTGGCAACCAGCTCAAGGGTGCACTGCACACCTCGGCTTGGCTGTTGCCAGTTGCATTCAAAATCGCGACCTATCTTAGCTAACCTAGCTAACTCTTCATATATGTATGAGTTGTTGAAACGTATATGTGTACCAAGCACACACGCTTCAACAACTCCTCCATATATTTACTATCGGAAAATTGAGAGTTTTTCAGTTCGATAAGGGAAAAAAAAAGTAAACCCTTCCACTTTCATGTGTAAGCGTGTAGCGTGCACGTGTGTGGGGGTGATCGTGTAGTGTTGTAGCGGTGATGTATATTTGTGTGTCACCGTATCGCGCAAGCAACGCACTCAAGGGCTCCCTACCGAGGGATCGAACCTAGGCTTGAGCCGCTGCCGTGGGAGGCCTAATCGGGTGTGCGGGAGCGAAATTAACCCCCAGACCACGGCGGCGTGATCTGAGGTTACGCGGGCGTGGGCGTGAACACGCTCTGTTTCGAGGGACAGGCTGGTACTGATCGTTCGCTGACGTGATTGAATCAGGAGGGTCGGTAAAAATGTGTCGCGGACGTCTTTTATAACGCGCAACGTTAGGTACGGGTTCCTAGTTCGCGGCGGATACCACTAACGGACTGGGATGATTCGCGGCTTTTTCAAAATAACTAATCGTAAGTGATTTTACGTACGCCCAGATAGAAGGGATCTCTATCTAGGTCTCTATGGAAATCGACTCTCTGGATGTACCACAGGGCACCGGTCACTTTACGTAAAACACGATTTTGGACAACCTGCAGCTTATCAATGTTATCTTTGGACATATGCGCAAAAACGGGGCAGCTATATGTCATCACGGGACGGATACACGTCTTATACAAAGTGAGCTTGTGTCTGAGGGACATTTTACTCTTATGACAAAGCAACCGATGGAGGCGACCCAAGACCATAGCGGCTTTGTTTCGCACTCTGTCTATATGTGAATTGAACTTTAAGTGACTATCTAATGTAACACCGAGATATTTGACCTCTTCGACCCAATATCGATTCCGTATAGCCTGATGGGCTCAAATTTATTAGTGCATTTCGTGGGATCGAAGAATATTGCGGCACTCTTATCGGGATTAACTTCTATGTGCCATCGACGAAATCATTCACCGAGAGTATAAACGGCTTTTTCGATGCGCTTCCTAAGAAAGTCCGACTGCCAGCCGGAAGTGATCGCGGTTAGGGTATCCGCCGGAGGAGACGCCAGTACATGCTCTGCAGCTGATTCGGTTAATCCGTTATGGAAAGGGTCAGTGTCATCAGTATTTGGCGAACACTGTTTCTCTAAGCTTGCGGCAAGGCATTCTGCTTTATCTATGCTATCGAACGCGGGAGGCAACCCGGGGCCTCTGTCGAGAGGAGGCATTGGAGTGACCATATCTGATTTGAGAGTTCGCGCTAGTGTCCAGTACGACAGGTGAGACGGCTAGAGACCCTCCAGGAGTCTGTCCCACCTGTCACCCCGGATCTCAGAAATACGAGACTTGACTGTTTTTCGTAACCAACGTAAACGATCGCGATTCTCTACAGACGGGTAAGCGTCGTAAGCTCGAGTTGCGGCGTTCTTTTCTGTGATCAATGCTCTCACGTCGTCAGGGAGTATAAAACGGCGATCGTTCGCCGCTTGTACCTCTTTCGAGATCATCCTGACGGCGGTCTGGAGATAATCAACCAGGAAATCGATGGCCGAATCCGCGTCGGCTTTAGACACCAACACGTCCGGAATCCTGTCTAAACTACTAGACGACGGATTTTCTTTAAAATATTGAACGAGTTTCGCGTAATCAGCCACCCTAACCGACGGCGTGGTGAAGTCTGAATTGTGACCTAACTGTAAAACAACCGGGCGATGATATGAATCAAGTTCGTTACGACTTGTATGAGTCGTACAGGAAGCGTGATATTTTTTAAGAGAGCTATGTCTACAACTGTGGGTCGGCAATGATCTTCATAGTGCGTGGGTTCCGAAGGGGCTATGACGTCAAACGTGAGAACTCTACCTAGTTCGTCGAGTATCCTCCCGTTACGAGAGCTAAACGGACTATTCCAGATAACGTTCCCGCTATTGAGGTCCCCCGCTATAATAACTGAATCTCCTAAATTAAGTAGAGCCTGCAAATCGGATCTTAGCAATTCTTTGTTCGGTGGCAAATACGCGGAAACTAAAATAATATTCGAGTGACCGGTCATACCTAATTCACACACTGACACTTCCATATTGGTTAGCGCGGGCGGATCTAACGGCATGCAGTACAACGAACGCCTAAAATAGATTAACGTGCCACCCCCGCGGATGACAGGGTCGTTCCTGACTATACAGTAATTCGCGATTCTCGGATTACGCATACTCGGTTTTAACATCGTTTCCTGAATGAGGAAAACGTCAATCTGTCTATCGCGCAAAAAGTCAGCTACTAGATCGCGCTGTGTCCGAAGGGATCTTGCATTGAAAAACGGGAGACATAGACCGCGTGGTTTTACTTTATTAAAACCCGTGAATTTTAAAACTTATTGAAAAGAGTGTGACCGGGCTAGGCGCTGAATGGTGGCTCCGATAGCCGGGAAGCGCGCTAGAGCGGTGAGAGGACCTAGCTCCTCTTCGACCTCAACGATGGCGTGGAAGACGAGGACCTCCTTCATATCGTGCTCGCGGAGTAACTGCTTCATCCAGTCAGACTTACCGGAGATAGAGGATGATGAAGCAGCATTATCCGCCTGTGGCGGCGGCGCCTGAGGCTTGGAAGAAGCTTGAGGCTGAGGTCGGGGAGCCCAGGGGGCCATAAGGGCCCGCCCGGGTTGAGCCGTGCGTGGTACAGATAGAGGCGAGCGCGGTGAGGTCGTGAGCGTGGGCGATACCGGGGCGCGGGAGGCGCTCGGCAGGCCAGGGAAGGCTTCCACGGACATAAGAGGTGGAGGCGAAGGACGGGCGGCGGCTACAGGCGCCCTGGGCGCCTGCCTCGCCTGACGGGCGTTAAATGTATGCTATAGCAGCTCTTAAGTTACAACACAAGGTAAGTTTTTTTTTGGTATTAAATGACTGAATGTGATACAGTGTCCTTTTATATATTTATATTGTATCATTAAAGGTTCATTAAGAATATATAATTTTAATAATATCACGTTTCTGAATACAAATTATATATTTTATCATTCGTTACATATTGTTTACCAAAGTAAGTACGGCGATATGGACATCAAGACCAACGTAATTTTGTATAGCTGTTTGTTTTTTGGTTAAGGTATAGAAAGTGGTATTTAATTTTTTTATTGCAGCACGCTTGAGTGATGTCACTATACCAGATTGTAATCATAGTGCAATTTAAAACAACGGTGTTTATCGAGACTCGTTATTCGGTTGTTTTGCAAGTTTCCAGCAGTTTCCAGTTTGAGCAGGTGACAATTTGACAGATTAAAACAGAGTCACTATAACGTGTATCGCATCAGATCCAAACACTCTACCACCCTGTGTTTATCGAATATAAATTGGCTGCTCCCAGTACGCGATACTTCAAAGTATGGCACTACTGCAGATATTACGCCTAATAGATAGTGTTCGTGATTCGACCAGGCTCAATTATCCTCTTTTATAACTCAGCAAAATTTCAAACATAGCATGATGGTAATGTTTTATCTAAGCCCGCCTTGTTAGTTACTACTTTTATGTTGAAAATCTATCGTCAAGTACCTATATGTTCAAACGGCTGCACTTGAGAACCGCTCCTTGTGTAGGTCTAAAGTTTTTAACATCTTAGACCACATTTTGATTTGACATCGGGTTAGGTTGGGGTCTAACGCCAGTGGCGGATTTACAAGTCTGCCTCTTGTGGGCTATTCAAACTTTGCCGCTCCTAAGCACCTCTCTACAATCTGATATCCTAGTTCATTATCATATTAATTACACTTTTTCTGCCAATGGATTGGCGACGTTATTATTTGTGCTCTATTTACTTAATTACACCGCCCTTCTTAACCGTATTTACTATGATTGTAAAGTATGGTTTCGATGGGTTACTTTCTAAAATTATAAATGTGAAACTTTTTAATTTCTATAAGACCTAAAGTGTAGCCTCCGATTTGCTGCCCCTTAAATCTGCCACCCTATACTCCAGTCTATTGGTAAATCCGCTGATGTCTAACGGTAAAATTTTTGTTACCGCGACGTTAACGCTCATATCCGTATGTTACAAATTCGTATTTGCCATAAACGCCGCTTTTGCAAACATCCTTCGTCCACAGTCTGGCGGTTTGCTTTTTAAAATATTGTACGAGTTGCAGAATACCCTATAATCGGATCATAAGATTTTATGTAGGGAAATGAAGGTCTGATATGCTTACTCAGATACTTATCTCCGTAATGTGACGTTATTGATAAAAAAGCCACTGAGAAAGTAACGATTTTCTTCTTGGGGTTTCTTGAAGCGTATCTCAAATAGTCGTGTCTTTTGAAATGTTGCGTTGGTCAAATAACGTTCGATATTTGCCGCGACCGATATCTTTTGGCAAATTGATAACTGATACAAAGGAGTTCCTTTGCGGAACCTTTTTCAGTCTCCTGTCAAGTCCTGAACACAATACCGGCTCCACGGTTACGAACCTTTGAATTCCGCCGTAACAAATGGTTGCGATCACCGATACTGAAAAAAGTAAAGAAATAAAAAGAGTTTAGGCAAAGTTTAATTTCCGCTCGGTTGCCGTCTGCACGAATTCGGAGAGCATTTTTTTATTTTCGCACTAAAAGGGAACTTTTTAAACGAGTCTAAAGAAATGAAATATCGATTTCTTATTGAAAATTACCTTTTAATATCTTAAGCTTGTTCGGGTATTATTATGGCTGAAATGATCTTGTGCCGACTACTTGTTTATTATCTCTCTTATTTCAGTCTTCTATCAGTGCTGTACCTGGTAATTTATGCATAAGTAATGAATACTCTTTTTAAATATACGAGGCATCTGCCCCGGTTTCACACAGATGCGATGCGAGTGTGACATCTTATCACTTATAGAAAACATAACATCACATTAACTAATCCATTATTGACGATTCAGTTCCTCAAAAACAAATAACTTTCTGAATTTTTTTGTATAATTTTAAATCTTCAAAGATATTAATTTAAATAATATACATTAGGAGGTATTTTAATCTACTTGAAATGACTAAGGCGACGGAAATATTTAATTTAACTGTTTAAGCATGATTATTGTATATGTTAAGAATTTGGAAGGAATTTCCTTATTAATTTTTTGTGTAAGGTAAAAATGGCATTTCTTCTTTATATTAGCATATATTATCGCAATATTTACTTTTAGCCTTCTTTTAATGTTATTAGTTGTAATTGGATTACATTAACTTTTCACTTCTTTCTTTAAATATAATATGAAGGTATCCCACTAATGATTCTTTCGGAAGAAATTCTTGAAATGATAGTGAAATCTGTATCAAAACCTGTCACGTAGTTTAAAAGAACATGGCATACATATAAACAGACGTAGTCTGCAACATTTTGTTCTATCTATTGAGTTATACATATATAATTTTACTGTATATATATGTTACCATGGGTGTATTGGAAGTCGCAAGGCTACACACGTCTAGATGACTGTTTCATGCTTCGCTGCCTCCGACGCTGATGTTGCCAGACCCGTCAGTCGAAAGCATAATATAATAAATATTGATCAATTCTTTTATAATTCTTAAATTCATTTACGTTAATATTAAGAGTATATTTATAAATACCTAGTAATGTTTTATACACACTAGCTGACCCGACCATGTGTTGCTGTGGCTCATTTATTATATCATTACATATTCATAAGAAATCATAATTTTTGTTGATAATATGGCTAATAAACATCACTTATCAATTTAAATTATTTTTTTAATATAAATAACTACTATTTAAGACTTCAATATAAAAGTTGGAAGTATGTTGTCTGACTTTTTGTTGGCATTATCAAGCTCGACAACTTTTCTCTAGTACTTAATCATATATCTCTCATCGTTAAGGCAGCGTTCGTAGGAAACGTTTTGAAAATCCGACTACCACAAACACAAAAAAGTCTTTTCATTTTTCCGGTGAATATATAGCCTGTGATACTTACAAATAACGTGGCTTTCTATTTGTAAAAGAATTTCAAAATCGGTAAAGTAGATCCAGATATTACCCCCTACAAACTCACAACCACACAAACTCATAAACTTAACCTCTTTATAATATCAGTATAGATATTATAGATTGCTTAAGGATAAACAAATCTAATGAGACACATTTCATCGGGATAATTTAGTTACCTACAATATTCCATGGTAAGATGACGATAATTAATTATTTCTTGACGTTAGAGGACATTATGGAAATGACATATCTCTCTTTGCATCCACTAAACACGATTGTAACACTAAATGTATTTAAAATACATGTATGTTGAAAGCATAAACACGATAAAGTTTCTTGCCCTGTTCTTTTTGATGACTGGGTTGTTTGCAATGTTGCAAACAAGTTGAGATTCTGAACGTTCATACATAATTGATCTTTATAAACCCATAACTAGACAAATAGATATGATAGAAAAAAGAACTTGTGTATTCACATTTATACCTACTAGAAGTCCAATAACACTCAATATGAACGAATTTCAGAACCTTAACTTTTTATCGCTGTTCGCTTTACGTGAAATGTCCCAAAAATGACATTCATAAACACATTCTTAGAACTTTATAAAATATTTTTGATTGGATTCTTTTAATTTTCAACACGTTTAAAATTAATATTTGGGTTGTGGATATTTACTACAGCATTCTGCCAATATCGACTTCAGATTCTTCCAGAATACTATGTAGTTTATTTAATTTTTTTAAATAATTGTTATCTTGGCTATTTTAATCCTATTATATTTAATTATATGTAACTGACACAACGATTAAAGTCTCTAAATAAAATACAAGCAAAAGTGCAGCCATAACATACAAAATTACGATCTAATAAAATCATATAAGATAATGATCATGAAAGTGCAAAACGCTTTAATAAAGGTGATGAAAATTCACGTTTAGAAGTGTGCGTTGTATTCTATACTAATAGTGTAAAGAGGTAAAATTTTATAAGTGTGTGACGTTGTGAGTTTGTGACGTTGTATGGGGTAGTCTCAGGAAGGAAGGTTATATACATGGACTATATCATCACGCTAAGACCGATAGGACCGGAGCACCAATGAAAAATGTTTCAAAATCGGTATTCTTTTCCTCTTAAGAGCTTCCGCTGCCTGTTAACATTAGCTCAGAGTAACTTTTCTACGCGGATGAAGTCACGGGCAGAGACTAGTAATTTATAAACTGTTTATAACCTAATTAGCCTCTGCCCGCGACTTCGTTCACGTGGAATAGTTACTTTGCGCTAACGCTAACAAGCAGCGGAAGCTCTCAAGAGGAAAAAAACCCGATTTTTAAACATTCTTTTTTTGTTGATCCACTCCTATTGGTCTTGGCGTGATGACATATAGCCTATAACCATCCTCGATAAATGAATTTTTCAAATCGGACCAGTAGTTCCTGAGATTACTCCCTACAACCTCACAACGTCAAAAACTCACAAACTTTACCTCTTTATAATATCAGTATAGACTAGTATAGATTAATCGACGGAACTTTAATAACATTTAAATAGGAATTCTCAACATTAATTCATTCGCTATTAAACACGGGATACATGGTCCGGATATCAGTTCCGTTTATTGTTTGAATGTTGATAGCATAGTTAATGGAGAGCTGGTACGTTGTAGTGCGTGATTTGTAACGTATAGCGTGTAAGCGTGTTACATCTATTACTGTATTGTGTGAATCATTAATGATATCATTACTGCAGTAATTTTGTGTAATTTAAATAATTTATTTTGAATGTCCCTCTGGTATACAACGTGTATATTATCTATTTTAATTTCCGAGTAATTATCTTACTTGTTTAATGGATACATTATTACTTACTTAATATTGTTTAACTAGCTAACACCCGCGACTGTATCTACGTCATTTATTATTTTAACAATATACTTTATGCGTAGAAGATTCTCCACGACAAGAATGTACATCGTTGAACGGGCAAAGTGTTTATAATAATCATTGTTTCATAAAATTTACTAAATTCATATTAAAAGAAGCTATTGTGATAATGTTTTAAATTACTATTAATTGATTAAGATGTAAAATAAAAAATTGAGCCGTTACGGGACGCTTGGTAGATGTGAATCATCGAAATTGTTCGAATCGAACGAATCTCAAATTACACTATAGGTATACGAGCACAGTCACCACGCCAACAATCAGATTTACCTGCCCTTATACATGTTTCACATAAAAAGAAAATCTTTAGTACTTTTTGAGTGATACGTACACAACGGCTGGGGTGTCAAACACCACACCTGCATAGGCTGGAGTATCTAACCAAGGCAGTGGACTGTATATATTTAATTGGCTGGAGGTACCACTTTAAAATGTAAAAGTGTTCTTCTATAATCTTTTTTTCTATTCTTGTTGTTTTTGTAAAAAGATCATTTGGAATTGACAAAAGAAACGGAGAGAGGCCTGATCGTAATTTGAGACGATTAAATAGTGTTGAAAGAAAGAGTGCATCTACTGTTTTGTCCAATATTGTATTTTATACAGGTATGTATTAATTTTGTCACTTACGTGGTTCTATTTTCACGTTACACTGAATTAAGATACGAGTTACACGTACAAACCAATTAAATCATCAATACTTTTATCACAGTGATCGCGCTTTTTGTTGAATAAAAATCTGTACTAATAATGAGGTAAGGTTTGTGAGTTTGTGAGGTTGAAAGCGGTAATATCTGGATTTACTAAATTGGAAATTCTTTTAAAAGTAGAAAGCCACGTCATTTATGAGTGTCCTAGGCTATATATTAACCCGAAAAATTAAAAGACTTATTTGTGGTAGTCGGATTTGCATAGTAAATCGGAGCAAAAATCTTTCTTACGAACGCTGACTCAACGATTGAGTTGTAGAGCTTGATAATGCCTACAAATAAGTCAGCGTCAGCCTAACGAAGTGAGCACGGGTCAGCTAGTAATGAATATCACTTAAATATATTCATTGTTGTTATATGTAACTTATTTATTCTATCAATAGTATGTCATAGGATAAAAATCCCATCTATTTTTATTCAAAATCCAGTGAAGGATGCAAATCCTTGAACGGTGTAAAGCCACTAAGCAAAAACGTCACGCTTCGGCAGTAAAAACTATAGGAGACGTCGCCGCGTGGCGTCGCGCGCCCACATCCCTTCAGTCGCGGAGACTCTTTGTTTTTATGATTATATCGTCTTATTTTATTTTTAGTTCCCTTCGTAGTTTATTTAAGCAAATATCACTTGAGAATAGATAATGTTCTTTCTACACATGAAATTGAAAAAATACCAATGTTATTTTTGCGTAGAAAATTTTATGTTTGTTGTAGGATCATTTCTCGTGACGTCCTATGCAGATTATAGAGCGTAACTAAATATAGGTATATAATCGGTTTGATATGAACTCAATCTGTGTATTTAAAATATCTTCTTATGATTATCATGTAAACTGCGTATCTTTAGAAAGTTGCGAGACCAACATTGAGATGTTACCATTAGTAACGAAGTCGCGGACAGTAGATAATAAGTAAGAAACTGCTATATTTAATACGATGATTAATTATCAATGGATCTGAATAATATCGTTACTGAGAAGTTTGAATTTGAACTTGCTAAATAAGATAATCAATGTAGAATTCACTTCTTACTTTAAATTTGGCTCGACATTTTGATTTAATATTTTTGATCGAGTAAATGAACTGTTCCCATTTATGTGTGATATATGTACATGTACAGTTACTGTACATGCATATAATTTAAAGTATTTTTAATATGTAAAATATATATTTACGTAATTATTAAAAAAAAAACGAGGGTCGGATCAAACCATAAGGAAGGTCACATCCGGCTCGCGAAACGTATTTTCCGATAATATGTGCAAAATTATAAGTTATTTCAATAATTTAATATCTAAACTATGTCATAACTAAAATCAAAACATTCAGGTGGTACAATCAATTAAATATTATATCTAATCTACACAATAAAATTTAAGTTTTTCTGGTTTGTCTGGGCTAATTTTCGAAGCGAGTAAACCGATTTTGACGGGTCATTTTATGAGAGACAGTGGATCTTAAAGAGTATTATTTATGTTACATATAATTATACTTTACTATGGTAAAGCTAAGGAGCTAAGCAATAATGATAAAATTGAATACAAGCAACTTAAAACCAGTAAAAGAGGTATAGGCGTTAAATAATACCTAATGAAAAAGTAACTACTAAAAGAAAAAGCAATCCATAATTAATAAAAATTCATAAAAAAACATTATCGTATATATGACGTTGCGACCGTCAAATACTCAATAGGTATAATTAATCAAAGCGATATTAAAGAAAGCATCTGTCATATTAATGTTAAAATAATCTCCCTTATGTAAGACCTTTGCCATCATCGTACTTTGAATTTAACGCTTCAAAGTTTTTGCCTGGTTTTATAAATCAAATTAAACGATTCCTTTACAACCGTAGACGTGACCTGCTCTACCGTGTAATGAATGACCAACACAGGAAACACCAACGTATCTATATTTATAAAAATGGATGATGGTATATCCATCATTTGACCGATCGTCCACGACGTTGGTACACCTATGTGTTATTTAATGGATAAGTTTTTTATTCTCTCCATTTTACTATAATATATCGCTAGATGGCTATGCAGCGAATTATTTTTTATACTTTACAAAATGACCGTCATAAAAATTAGAACCAATAAAAAGAAATGCATACTGAGTACACTTATTAATTCGATTTTGAGAATAGTAAATCTTTGTTTAATTAAAATAATTGTTTCTTTGGCATAAATAACAAGAAACGCATGCGGAGTAGCATCATAATTTTGTGTTATGACAATGTCAACTGAATGACTGAACGTTATTCTGCCAATATTTTCCAACAAATGTCTTCTGTTTCATTCTCTTTTTATATGGAGTTTTTTTAACCCTATATTTTCATTTTAACGCATGATTTTTCATATATATTCTTTGATATTGTTCTTACAATTATGTAATTGTTCTTCTTCTTGTTCTTCTATAAATGTATCTACATTAGGTAATTCTCTATTTATTTATATAGATTTTTTTAAAACAATCATTTTATGTTTTGGATTGCTCATTTTTTATTCTTCTTTGTAAACATCTGTCAGGAATATCTTTTGTTGTGAAAAGAAAGGAATTTTATTATAAGCGGTATATTTCACTTGAATGGAATAAGACCAGATTGCACGATTTCATAGCTCGATGTCGCTATCGGTTTAATTTTTTTTTCATCGTCCAAGCTGTCTGGAGCACGGGTCACCGGCGTCGGGACGAGAAATACGTGACTCTTTGTAAGGGAATGCCTTATAAATCGCGCTTGGTAGCTCGAAGCAATTGAAAAAATCAGTGAAGTAATAAATCCTTGACGGTCCTGTAACATGGGACAGGCTGATTTAATTGGTGACATTCTTAATGTGCTTTTCATAGAACCCTATTTCTATGTAAGAATGTAGCTTTGGTCTCATTCTATAGAAGAGCTTCATGTAATATAGTCCCATAATTTCTGGCAAAACATCGGAAAATGAAATGAGTTTATATATAATTAAATATAAATATTATGAATATAGGGTATATAGGGAATATAGGGTAAATATTTTGAATTTAGCTTTTTTTGTCATGATATACATTTTAACTAAAAAGAATATAAGCAGTCGCGGGACACTTGGCAGATATGAAATATCGATAATATTTTGTACAGGTAATATGTATAAAACGATAGTTTACGACACGTAATAAATATGACAAAAACAAAAATAAAACAGTTTTTTTTCTTTAAAAAAAAGTTTGTCTAATAAACATTTATATTTATTTAATACAAAAATTCCAAATCATATATCGTGACGACGCATTCTATGGTCATGCCAATAATTGATCTGATCCGCTGCTAGTTACCTCACATCAATAAACAGACAAAAAGAGAGGTCCAAAAGTTAACCACCTTCATCACTATACATTTCCTATTTGATTTTGAGGAGTTCCCTGCTTTACTTTGGAAACCCAAATTCAAATGAATGGGATCCCTTGGAAATGTCAACTTTCCAATAAAAAATAATTTCCCAAATATGATTATAAATGACGAAGTTCCGAGGTAAAAAACATTTTTTTAAATACAATCGAACTCAGAACCTCCTCCTTTTTCAAGTTTATAAAAATGTTTATTCAAGGTATAACTTTTATTTTAATAATGAATATACGGAGAAAATTAAGAAAGTTTGTGTGATTATTATGTATTCTGTTTATTTTATGAAAGCACGATGTAGTGACCTCACTGTCATGATGCTAAGTAGAGTGTCATTCAAAAAACTACGACAAACACTCAAAGATTTAAAATTTCAGCAGTCACAAGTTGAAATTCCACTACTGATCACGACTTGTAACAAACCTAAGGAAAATTATCATACCGCGCTTATAACCACATATATGATTATCGTCAGATCGTCGGGTACTCATATTCTACCGACCAACTAGTTAGGATATACATCGACCGATCCCGAAATGTGATACGCCTAACCTTACAACTATTGCGATATCGCTATTTACCTCCATCGATAATAAACAATTCTAAGTTTTTTACTCTATCTAAATATACAACTGTTGGCTTAATATAGCCTAATGGCCGAATGCTTGAACCATCGTAAAATTTTAAACTTAAATTGTAGGGCTCTATATATTTATGACTAAAATGCTTGACATACATATCTTTACTAATATATGAAATGGGTCTACCGGTATCTATTTCCATGTCAATGACTTTTCCATCAATAGATATCAGTAAAGTCATAGCTTTGTATTTACTTAGCTGGAAATTATGTAAATAGATTGAATCTACCTCGACTTTTTTATCTGATGACAATTTTAAAACATTACCAGAGTCATTAACCTTGTTAAAATATAATATCCGTTCCCTAGTAAAACTTTTCTCCTTTGCTGAGTTAATTCTTCTAATTAAGCCCGCTTCACTGGCTGTTCTTGTTCCAACGGCTGCACCCGCACTGTCCAACCTGGTCGCCTTGCTAGCCGGACATATGCGACGTAAATGTCCCACACACTTACAACGGCTACATACGTAATTCCGAAATTGGCACACTTTGTAATTATGACCGGTTACTCTGCAACTCCTGCAACCATTTACTGCCATCACCCGCTCATGATGTGGCATTGGCCTATGCAGTAGTTGTCTATTTTTTGCCACTGTATTATGGTCCCGCTGATCTGGCCCGTATGCTCCACCAACTCGCTTAGTGTATACATTAATTTTGTTTAGCTTCTCAAGCTTATTACATGTAATAACCGCTGCAGCGTCCCTTTCTGCCGCTTCCAAAGTCGTAGCAATCCTCACTGCATCTGTGAATGTTATATTTTCATCTTCTACGAAAAGTCTTTGACGAATTGCGTCATTATTAACTCCACAAATGAATTGATCTCTTAAATTTCCACTTAGTTCATCATTAAATTTACAGTTCAATGCTAGTTTCTTTAGTTCTGCCACATATTCGCTTAAACTTTCGTGCCCTTGTTGCCTTCTCTGACGAAAACGAAATCTTTCTGCCAGTACCGATGGTTTTGGCTGTAAATGTTATTGTAATAATATTTTACATTTTTCATACGTTAGCTCCGCAGGCTTTTTCGGACTCGCCAAATTCACCAATAATTCATATGCTTCATCACCAATAACAGCAATCATAGTCGGTAACTGAAGTTCTTCAGACACATTATTTACTTTCATATACATATCCATGCGATTCGCATACAATGTCCATTACCCATTTTTTAAATTAAATTCATTTACTTTTCCAATAGACATCCTCGTCGCCACTGTAAGATTTAAAGCCACTAATATAATTAAATAGTTTATTTTAAAAAGGGACGCCAACACACACACAATACGTTCTTTTGTTTTACTCCATAGCCATCGCGATTATCCAAAATATAGAAATGGCCAGTACACTACATTAACTATGATGAGCCGTATCATCATTTAACACCGGATGCAGTAGTGCTCAATATGTATACCTATGAAGTATAAAAAACCCTTAAATACTTATTGAAAAAAGCCAATTCTTATACAATATCGTAAAATAATTTATCCAAATCATTCTGTATACCTACAGTTATTACCAGTATCACGTTACTTTTATTGATTGGACATGTGACCATTTACTAGAATACCCACTATTTCTGATTTCGATAATACTATTTTTTTATAAAAATTCACAATATATAAAATGAACGAGTCACTACTAACTAAAAAATGACAGGTCTAAAAGCAAACACAAATGAAGCTCGATATTGAATAAACATATTGTTCGTCAATTTCCCAGAGCCCGTCTGTGTGCTCATCAAAAAGGGAGAAGTTTCGATTAAAAATACGAATTGATATCGTTAAAGATAAAATTCTGCGCGTTACGGAGACGTCTCGCGCTATCGGCAACTTGACAGTGACTGATCGCCGGCCGGGTGAGTTACCCCCCCTCGGTCCATTTACCAACCCGACCCACCCACTAGGATCCTCGATGCCACTTCGATATTCACTTTGTTAGAGGAACATATTACCTTTTCTACAAAGAATATTTATCGAATGATAATATTATGTTTTTACTTGTTTGAATAAGTAACAGGCTTATGTGTGGTCACTTTCAACGACTTAGGTAATTGGAAGGTAAAGTTAATGCCCATAAATTTATTAGGTAAATCTTTATGTGTAGTTTATATTAAGGTTATACATTTAATTTTACATAGGAAAGGTATTTTTTTCATACCTATTAGTAACATACTTATATCTAAATCTAGACCAGGAGTCATACTTTTATCACCAAGGGCAATATAAAACTATATTTGGTAGTTGACACTACCAATTCTTCATGAACTGTCAAAATATAATTTCCTTATGGATTCTGTGTGGCAGTAGCAATCTGTGAATTGCTTTATTTACCAGCTCTATTGCCTAGCCATAATTGATTGCTAAGCAATAAAAAAATAAAATTCGCTGTTAGTTTCACAATACTTAGACATTGAACTGATCATTGGGTGCATAATAAAAAATCAGTTATGTGCGGAGTCAAACCCGCCACCTCTCTCAAATCAGTAAGAAGATTTAGCACAACCGTACCATAAAGTTAAATAAAGTTGAATTTAATTAATACTATCTATACAATTTTATCACTGTAGACAATTCAACTGTAGTGGTTAACTTATCTATATTATGTTATTATTATGCTAAATATGTTATTTCCATGTACCATTTTAGTATACCATTGTTGCGTTATTGGTATGGGCAGGCGGTCTGCGTATAACACTACAACAATAGCAAGTTATCGCCTTGTATGCCGATCGGTACTAAGTTTAGATTTAGTTGGCTCGTTTGTTGTTACACTGAGGTTTACTTAATTTTTCGCAACAACAAGCTGTATGTATATGTTATTACTGTGCGCTTTACGATTGTGTTTATAATACGTCGATTTCACGATAAAGAAAAGATGTTATTGTCAGTTTTAAGTAAGTCTTAATGATAGTAACAAATGAATAGCAAAAAAATTAAATGTTTTTTTCTCTTGTTTCAGGTAACGTTTGCTTTCACTGTTCTGAAGAAATGTGCACAGTAGAAACAGACGAATTAAACAATCGACAAAATAAGGTTATGCAACTTGGTGTTGCATCATTTGCAATATTAATAATAACACAATGTTACAATAATTATAAATATAACGGGCAATCTGTATCTTTTAGTGTAATTATGAGTGATATATTGATTTTTAATTTTTTTATTCGATTATAACGTTTGTCTCACGATCCATTCTGTTTAGAAAATATATTGCTATCATGTGTTGTGTTATACAATTCTTGTAAGAAAATTCGATGTTCAAAGATAATATAGACGGGGTGATTCTTCACATATTTATAAACCAATAGATAGACTGTGTTCTTCGATTGTACTTTTAACATTTTAAGAAATTTCGGTGTTATAATTGGTTCTGTAGTCGCATAGTATGTTGATTTTAAGAACTGTAAGCTTTATTTTTTAAGTCAGTGATATTTACTTCAAGTAGTGATACTTTTATATGGAACTGACTAATCACTGTTACCCTTATAACCCTTCATATCTTCGCCGGGCTATTAAGACGAGCCGACAATCAGCCGAATGGCAACAAGCTCGCAGGAGTTAAGGCCGAAGCTTGTCTTGAGCTGTTGCAAACTAAATAGCGATGTGTATTGTATTACTGTGATCGTTCTTTAATACTTCAAAATTTGTATATTCGTTCCCAAAGTAAAATAAAAATATTCGTATAAGGTTTTGTCGATTGATGCTAATAACAATAGTACGTTTCCAAGAATATCCCACTAAAATCCCTGGGTATTCTCTCTGTCAGACGGCGAGGCCTCTTGTGGGCTTACATCCGAGGCCGAGGCTTACCGACTCCTGCATTATGTCAATAGTCTAGTCCCAGCCCGAGTCGAGCCTGTATTGCCCTCTATCGCTTAATTTGATGGTTGACGTTACACAGGTTTAAGTTAATTATTGACTTCGGTTTATTAGTTAAGCTTGTGCCAAGGATTCAGTGTTTGTAAATGTGTATAAGGTGTTTTTAATCGTGTTTAAAATACGCTTTTTATGTACCTATATATAAGGTATAATTTACATGAAATGTTAGACTGAAAAAAGGTTTTTTATTGTTGTGTAGGTTAATTTTAATCATGTTCGTCTAGACTAAAATGTAGCAGTGAAAATGCAGCTGAAGTTAATACTAAATTAAATCGAGAAAGACGTAGACTAATGTTTCTTGTGGTTAACGGTATGCTGAGATATTTGCTTGATGGCGTTTTTTGATGTAGTCCGGTGAAACTGTTAAAAACTTGCTAGGTCAATAGCGTAGTCAGATCGACAATAAAAAGCGATTTTTGATTTTAATTAGGTTAAGTAGCTATATGAGTTCTAGATACTGTAAGTACTAACTACAATACCATACTATAGTTTTATCACTATGATTTTCTTCGAGGAAGTTTTCAACAATACTAAAAGTTAGATATCTTCACCTAAAATTATCATCAAAGGAAAGTTAACTCAAAAATTAAAACATTAAACGTAACCTATAGCAATCTATACTAATATTTTAAAGAGATAAAGTTTGTGAGTTGCTGAGTTAGTAACGTTGTAACGTTGTAAGGGGTGATCTCAGAAACTACTGGTCCGATTTGAAAAATTCTTTCAATATTATATAGTTCATTTATCGAGGATAGTTATAGGCTATATATCATTACGCTAAGACCAATACGAGCGGAGCAGCAATGAAGAATGTTTAAATTTTTTTTCTTCTTGAAAGTTTCCGCTGTGTGTTAGCATTAGCCCAAAGTAACTATGTCAAGCGAACGAAGTCGCGGGCAGAGGCTAGTTTTATATGAACTTGCAAATGAGGTTTTACGTTATCTGTTTCCTTTATTTAATTAACATACAATGAAATTACCTTAAATTCTTATTATAGATATTAATCTGGTTATTTCATAAAACTTACAAAGTTCTTATAATTTGTACATTTAGTGGAACGATATATTTTTTTTAAACATAATTTTACCAAATTATTCTCATATCACCCCCATCTATTAACGGTAAGACGTAATGTGTAACAATTTTAAACGTTATTTTATGGTATTATAACAAAATTAACATAACTAATAAACCAACACTTTAGTTCTATGACCATTAGGATAAGTCACGTAAACTTAGCGTGTTTACTAAAAAGTTACATTTTAAAACAAAGGGTAAAAACGGGTATTAACTTTGTTTCTGCATAGTTTATTTTCGTTTTTAATTTAAATACTGTTAGGTAAACAACTCAGATTATGAATGTATTGATTTTAGTATGGAATAATTTAAATAAAAACTTTAGGGATTTTTGTAACTTCTATTACATGAGTACATATTTACAGATTGAGATAACAAAAAATATATATGTACTAACGGGCTTGGCAGCCTTGGTGGCCTATTGTCAGACCGCAGCGCCACATACCTGACCCAATTGTGAATCCATACCATTCTCGGATCCACTGGAACACGTACACAAAATTTCATCAAAATCGGTCCAACCGTTTAGGAGGAGCTCAGTGACAAGTATGGATGGGTCGGCTTACCCGGGGTAGTATCACCCTCTCACAGAAAACTGACGTAAAGTAACACTGCTGCTTGCTTGCATTGTTGTGTTTCGTTCGGTCAGTGAGAGCGCCGGAGGACCACATTCGCTCCCGTTCCCCCGTTTCTCCATCTCCCCTTCTCCCAAACACAGGCTGGCAACGCGCTTGCAACTGCCTTGGTATTGCTATCGTCTATGGACGGCGGTGATCACTTAACACCAGGTTACCAGCATGTTCGTTTGCCTCTTATGACATAAAAAAAAATCAATAATATATTAATAATCAATAATAGATTAATAATAATATTGATAATTCAATATTCATTACATCTGTTTTAGTTTCGAATAATTGAGTCTTCATAAAAGTAAGAATAAATATAATGTTAGTAAATACATGTCGCATTGAGAATTTTGTGTTTTTAATAATTGACATTAATACACTAACAACTACTTGAAATTCTTAAAAGCTTTAACAGAATTTCTGCCTGATAATAGTTAATTTAATTTGAGTTACATACGTTCAGATAAATGTAGTGCTATGCATCTTAGTGAACTCATATTTATTTTTGATCGATAAATCGTTGATTGAAGATTGAACCTACACCTCGGGAACTGTACGTTGTTTATGGATAGCACGTACCCTATGTATTCTTGGCAATATGTCGCTCGTTTAATAAAAAAAAAGATTAAGCTCAAAATGTTTTTCATATCTTAGCCAAAAAGTAAATTAAAGTTGCGAGATGAATTGAACGAAATGAACGTTCAATTCTACAGTCACTTAAATACGATTAAAATTACAAACATAGATAACTGTTGTTCTCTTTCTGATTAAAACGTGCGAAAAACGTAGCCTCCGAAGATAGTTAATAAAGTATAGTAATAAAATATAAGTCCATGTTTTACTAAAGAGTATTATTTATTTTATTTACTTGCATTTATTTAAAAAATACATTAGATTTTCGTCATTATATTTTTGAAAAATGTACACATATATTTTATTCCGTGATATTGCGGCTTAAATCAATTTTGTGGCAATTAACTATATATTTAATGCATTACGTCGTTATTCTATCTGAATTGAAATGTTTTATATAACATACTTTATAATAAACTGAATTAACTACGAACTCTTTTTTAAATGCTTAGTTAAACATATTTCAGTCACGATAACTGTGATTTTTCCTATAACAACCAAATAGCAATACAATTACTCTGTATATCCCTACTGTTAGAATTTATTTAAACAGCTTCATTTATTTTAAAGATAGTATATTAGTACGGTTCCGACACTCTTTATTTATTACAAATAAAAAATTGGAAACAAAAATAATGCAGAATAAACTTTTTGAATAGGAGCACAAAATAAACTTTGAAAATGTTTGCGATAGAAACTTATCACGTTACCATCGCAACGTATATAATTCTAACTGCTAACACGCAGCGAAAGCTCTCAAAAGATAAAAAATATTCGATTTTTAAACATTTTTCCTTGGTGCTCCGCTTCTATTGGTCTTAGCGTAATACATATAGCCTAAAGCCTTACTCAATAAATGAGCTATTTAAAACCGAAAGAGGACCGGTAATTCCTAAGATTCAACCATACAAAGAAACAAACAAACTCTTCATCATCTTTATATATTAGTATAGATAACGATTATCCGCAGGTTCAGATCCCGGCCCGTTAAATAGTATTCATCATTCAAACGCGTCAAGTAAAGTCTGCCTCAATTAATAGTCTAAATTATTAATGATCCGCCTCTGAGCTAGTTTTACTCCGCCTCAATGTGAGATATTCAATGCCAAAAAACCAGTCTAAGTAACGATAATTTATCAACGCAACCTAAAGTCATGACGGGTTAGTCAGCAAGACGTCTTATGACTAGCTTGGTTCTATATTATATAATCCAGTTATCAATAAAGAGGTGTAGGATTATTACAAACTAGCCTCTGCTCGCGACTTCGTTCGCGTGGAATAGATACGCTAACACTAACACGTAGTAGTTCTCAAAAGGAAAAACATCCCAATATTGAAATATTTTTCACCTGTGCTCCGCTCCTGTTGGTCTTAGCGTGATGATATATAGCATATAACCATTCTCGATGAATGAGCTATATAACACTGAAAGAATTATTAAAAAAAAACCAGTAGTTCCTGAGATTACCCCCTACAACGTCACAACATCACAACGTCCCAAACTCACAAACTTTATCTCTTTATAAAATTAGTATAGATAACGCCACAAAAATTACTCTTCTTTATGGCATATAGAAGGTAAACGGACAGGCGGCTTACTTGATGTTAAGTGATCACCGCCGTCAATAGACACCAGCAACACCAGAGGAATTGCAAGTCCGTTGCCAGCCTGTGTTTAGAGGTGTGAGGGAATGGGGGAAAGGGATAGAAGAGGGAAGTGGAAGGGAGAGAAGTGAGGGGAAGGGGGAGGTGGGCCTCCGGGACTCTCACTGACCGAACGAAACGCAATATTGCAACCACTGTTACTTCACGCTGGTTTTCTGTGAGAGGTCTAGTCTATTTCTATTGTAGTAAACAAAACCTTAGATCATAATGTTAGGATTATAATCTTATGATGTGTCCTTTTCGGAACTGTACGGTTATAAATTACTTAATTATAGCTAGGTTGCAGTTTGAAGCATTTTTGAAAATTAAAAAAAATATATATTATTTTATATCTCAGTGTAATAGTGTATGTGACGTGTGACGGATGAGCATGGGTTTCGTGTGAAAAATATCAGCCACCCTAAAGTTAAAATCTGTTGCCAAGAAACTTAAGCTGTGTTTCGGCGGCTGTACTCTTTAAACTTACCATTCCAAACATAATGTTTTACCATTTTCACTTACCACCATCAGGTAAGATCAAAACCAAACGCCTGCTTGTACCTAAAATATATTCAAATATGATGCCTAGATACAGTCAAAATCCTTTATATATTTTGAATGAATCATGTATAAAAAGTTATAAATCTAAAATGATTGTTTAAGCAAAAAGTAGAGCAGTTTAAATAATTTGTATGGTTATTTCAGTCTTGATAAGATTAAAAATAGAAGTTTTAGTACTACTTCTAAATAAAAGCTAAATTTGGACTTGTTTTTATAGTTTAATATCACGCACCTAAATATAATGTAAAAAAGTAAAGCGATAGAAGCGCTGTAAAGCAATAAACGAGTCAATAGCATAAATTATAACGTAAAGAAGCAAAGCGAAAGAATCGCTGTAAAGCGACAATGGAGTAAATAGCGTAAAAATATAACGTAAAGAGGCAAAGCGAAAGAAGCGCTGTAAAGCAACAAAGGAGTAAATAACTTAAAAATATAAGGTAAATATGCAAAGCGCAAGAAGCGCTGTAAAACGACAAAGGTAAATAGCGTAAAAATATAACGTAAAGAAGCAAAGCGAAAGAAGCGCTTTAAAGCGACAAAGGAGTAAATAACGTAAAAATATAACGTAAAGAAATAAAGAGAGAAAAGCGCTGTAAAGCGACAGAGGAGTCAATAGCATAAAAAATAATTTCATCAGTATCGTACTTTTAAAACATATTTTACCATCAACCAAGTCTCAGCAATCCATTTGTTTTGTATGCCAATATTTGAATAACATTACAGAAGTCATATGGAAATAACCAAGTATAAAATTCAAAAATATTGTTGACGTATTCCTCTAACATGTATTTTGTATGAGATATTCATCATATCTCTGGCAACTAAAACGTGTACGCTCGGGGCGGCTCGTGACAACTTTGGGCTCGAGGACGCCTAAGAAAAATACCATTTCATAAGAAAACCAATTTTACGTACATATATATACACGGTTTGTTATTTTTGATCATCAGGATATGATACAGTTGCTTCAGATATTATTTCTACTCAGTATTTTATTTAGAACACTGTTTCGGTATTAACTTGATAAAAAAATAACTTGATAAATAGATATTCCGTTGAAGCGATGCACGAGCATTATATAATTATACACTAACATTATAATTTATGGAAAACATAAATATTCTACGTAATAGATTTAATCTGTGAAAATGCTTTGTAAGAATTTTTGAAATTGAAGGGTAATGTAGTCCAATTAAATTATTTACGCTAACTCAGGTGTTGATTACTGTCGGTTAATATTCATAAAATTAAAATCAAAGTATAGCATAAATACATTTCAGTGCATATAATTTTCTATAAATATATTTTTATGAGAGTATCTTTAGATCTTTGATAATGTATTCTTGCGCCACTCCATATATTCATTGCATATATCTATCTAATACCTTTAAACGAGCAATTCTTGTATATTTTTATATTTGTATATATTCAGTATCTCGGAAACAGCGTCATCTATTTCCGTGAAACTTAGTATGGAGATAGTTTCGGGGACGATAAATCGGTCTAGCTAGATTTCAGAAGAAATATATTTTTTAATATTTTTTTTGTATAAAATTGTTAATTTTATAAGGCAAAACCTAAAAGTTTATTTTAATTTAAAAATGTTTGTTAAAGAACCGAGCTAGGCTCGGTCGACCAGGTACTATTCCTTAATATGACACATATAAAATTTTATAAATATTAATTTGTTGGATATAATATATAATCACATCATTGTTCTCTAAGAATACAATTGTTTATTGCTCTAAATAAACTAAAAAAAACTTACTAATCGCATTAGACAAATTTAATATTTATTTTAGCTACGTGCTTCTGCCCGCGACTTCGTCTTCGTTAAATAGTTACTTCGTGCTAACGCTAACACGCAACGGAAGCTCTCAAGCGGAAAATACCCCGATTTTGAAACATTCTTCGTTGGTGCTCTGCTTCAGTTGGTCTTAGCGTGATAATATATAGCCTATAACCATCCTCGATAAATGAATTTTTCAAATCGGACCAGTAGTTCCTGAGATTACTCCCTACAACGTCACAACGTCAAAAACTCACAAACTTTACCTCTTTATAATATCAGTATAGACTAGTATAGATTAATAATTAATAAAATTAATAATTTATTAATAAAACTTTCCTCGATAAATGAGCTATATAACATTGAAAGAATTATTCAAATCGGATCAGTAGTTTCTGAAATTACCACCTACAATGTCTCAAACTCACTAACCTTACCTCTTTATAATATTTGTATAGATATGGTAGCTCATTATTTTAGTAATCTGAACTCAAAATCTGATTAGTATTAGAAAGTATTAAGTTATTTGGCTATTAAGTATTATTCTAGTGTCATTGACCGTAAGTTGAAGGCATCAGCACTAACCAAGTCGGCCACACCTTAGCGTTATTAATGCTGCAGGATAATATTAAACTTGCACGCTTTATGGCGTCTGTTACACCCCTGTTTACATTCCTATGTTTGTAAATGGTGTAAACACAATTCAAGTAATGGTGATGTTACGGAGTATCATTACGCTGCGGTACACGCTAGTCGGACAGAGTTGATTAATTTTATTTTGTTACTCGATACTTTTCTCTTTCTAAGATTAACTTGGATAGGACTCAGATTGAAAACATAGTGCGTGGAGTATCTCCGCGCGGAAGAACTGAAACTTCGTAATGTGGAAATGAAAGTAGGTTTAGAATTTGATTTTTAGTGAAATCATATTGTTTCTAGCGTTAAACGTTTAACGCAACCTTGTTGGAAGTTGCATTAGAAATTTCACTTCAAAAAAAATTGTCTGTTTTAAACATATCGACGACTTGATCTGTTTCTATATATTACTTTATTATTTTTATTACTAAGTTTTCCTCAAAACGCATTTCCTTTAATTATAAATGTATTCATCTACAAACATTTTAAATTTCGCTGTAAAGTTGTTACAAGTGTTAATGCGACGTAATTTTAGTTTAAAATATAGCTTTAGTTACAACTTAATTATGAAATAAATACGAGTCTACGAGTATATCAGCGTAGAGCAATGTTTTAAATAAAATAATAAATATACATTCTCCTTTAGATAAGCATTAAAAATGTATTTTAAGAATTTATATAGAATTAACGAATAGTCTAAACCAATTAAATTTCAATTTTTGACTTCGAGGCAAACACTTTTTTATTATGAAAGTTTTTTGCAATAATAGTCTTAACAAACTCCATTTGTATTAGGATAATTGCTATTAAACAAAAATTAAAACTTAATTCAATTGTATTTTACGACTAAATTGAAGTATTCGTTAGTAATTTACGCTCTATCATATTTAGCTTATGACGTAGTTTAATTAATCTAAGTATATACTTATAGGTAAAAAACATATATTTGCCTGGGATTGATAAATTCTAACACCATTTGAAAGTTGCTAGATCTAAGATTTTTTTGATAGAGAAGGATTAAATGCTATCCATTTTATTTAGTACATATACATTATAACCTCAAAAATCCGTGGATACCGTGGGCAAAATTCAGATAGAATTGATTAATTAAAAAAAAAAACATAACTATGTTTTATTTCGTTTAGTAACTTAATTTGATAGTAAAAAGAAATTGTCTTTTAAAACATTACTCCAACGATATCAGATAATTAAGTAAGCTCATGTCTAAAGAGTTAGTCCGCGATGCAGTAGGTACGAACGCTCCTAATGGAATAAGTTTTAAACAACTATAATATTGGTATGCCTTAGCTTTAACATAGAATAACGTAGTCTAAGTCGAACTTAGAAAGTCACCTACGCTTAAATGTATTGAGAAATAACTTGTATTTTTTGTCTAATTATTCTCAAAAAGAATTCAAGTTAAAAAGTTTTGATTGAAATATTATATTTTTCTTAGAATATACTAATGTAAATAAAGAATGAAAATAATTATTATATAAAAATGTCTAAAACCTTTATATATAATTTCTTTAAAGATATGCTTAAAGATAACGGAATGTAAATAATTTTACGAAGTAAAAAGAATCACAAGAATTATTTATAGCTAAAGAAAAATCGTGCGCCATTTTGTTGGACTAATAATTCTAAAGAGACGGTGCCCCGGTACTAGATAGCAGTTAAATAAGGCAAATTGAGCCATCCCTTCAACGATGTCTACTTTTATGGTATCTTATATATTTTTGGCTCCTTACTTTTATGTTTGTGATAAGATCTATTCACTGCGTTATAAAGTGTTTCTTTTAATTTATTTTATGGACATTGATTGTATTTCTGGTTTAATTTTGTTTTATATTTTATTAGCTACTAGGTTTACCCGCGACTTCCTCCGCGTGGAACTTTATGTAAAAAACTGTAATTAGTAAGTCATTACAGTATTAAGTCCATTTACTTATCTACTCTTTCCTCGTACTTACGCTGCTTTGTCATTAACATTATAATAACTTCTTATAGACTGGACCGATTTTAATGAAACGTAAGTTATTCTAGAAGATATGTTTTATGACTTTTTGTGGTTTTATTATAGACGCAGTACTTTAGCAGCAATATGTGTTCATACAAACATACAGACAAAAATATTTTCCTAAAAATAATTAGAATACATTTTATTACTTATTCCTAGACACCTGTTTCACGAAAATGTACAGATACGCTAAATATATAATCTTATTCTATAGAAGATATATATATAAGAAGATATAGGTGTAATGTTTTAGTTAAGATTATTACATTACTATTGCCTCCACTGAAAATCAGCACTCTAGTATCAGTCAAATGAACTGTAGCATATCGGTCAATGGGAGTGTTGTTGTTGGAGTTTTTAAATTAAGCATATTAGTATTAAGAGTATTGTAACCGCCATATGTTTCCATAATAAACTTTTTCTTTCTTCTTTTTCTAATTATTGGAACGAAGTTCCGTAACGCGGCTTATGGTAGGAGTTAACTAGTAGAAATCTTCACGTAATACGAAAGCGTTATGTTCTCTCACTCTTTCTATTGAAAGCTGGCATGTGTGAGTGTGCGTGTGAGCTAACTGTTAGTATAACCTTATTATGTCAAACGCAAGGAAAATAAAACTTAGATTGTTTATCTCTCATTTATTTAACATTTTTAATATAATTTACAATTTACTACTTCTAAAGATAAACTTGAGAACCAGCTTCTGCCTAGGTTTAGCGAGGTACTATCTTAGTTCACGTGGTCATTTAACATCAAGAAGATTGTGGTACAATGCTGGAAGTTATAAATTATTAAAAAAACTTAGACCATGCATCTAGTTCGATAGATCGATTACTGATGATGTCTCAGAACTTAGAACAATTTTAAATCGCTTTTTGGAATGATAATGAACATTCGGTTAGGGTAAATATTATGATGAAATCTTAAGACAGTAGAAGAGCATTCTCGGTTAGATAACTCTAATACTTAAGTTGACTATTTAGCGCTAAGGAGGTGCGCCTACAGGAATCAGCTTCTCTAAGGTTAGCGTATTACAGATGATCCATCTACATCGCTTGCTATGAGGTGAAAAGGAATTGAAAATGATACTATTATTAGCACTCTCCTTACTTCTAATGACTTATTTATGACCTGAGATGCTATTGGTCGATGTTATGTTTTAATGTTAGGTAGTTATACTGCGAAAGGCCCATGTGAAGGGTGACGCTTGTCGTGTTGACTCACTCTTTCAGTGGCCGTCGTAGTGTGCAGTAGCTCTGTCCGAACTCGCGTCAGTTATTTAAAAAGTATTTCATTATTAGAATTGATCCTTAACAGTTTATCTAAATTGAACAGTTATACTTTTAACAATCGATGATTGTTCGTAATTCCTAACACTATTTATATAATTCTCAAGTTGCATTTGATATGAAAATGTCCTAATATCGGTACATCACTTTAAATCTTCCATCAAAACTTCGGCCCGACTCGTCTGCTCGCCATGACGTAATCTCAAAAGACGATAACTAATCTCCCTAATTGATCTTTTTCATGACGAGTTATACAAATGGGCGGACTGGGAGGACAGGACGATAATAGATATTAATTTCTGAAGTAGATTTGAAGATATTAATGGTAATAAAATCCTATTAACTGTTAAATATTACCCTCGCTTAAATATTTTGTCAAAGGTGTATTTCTTAAAATAATGTTAAATATATTGAAACGCATGAATACCAAATGGTACACTACAAGACTCGTAAATGCCCATTGTTATGTGCAGTTGGTATTAGGTTATCAACGAAGACAGCCAAATACAGACTTCTCGACCAGTTGAAGAAGCCTTCGGAAACTGTGGAACTTGAAAGTTACCGACTAAGTCTTGAAACAACCGGTCAACTCGCAAGTAACGGTAACTTCTACTGCCAACGTTCAACGAAGGTCTCTGATAAGAAATATTTAAGACTTTGCAGAATACGATCATTGAGATATTATTCTAATTAACTTTATAATGAATATAAGTACAGGTAAAATCAAGTTGAGACAAACTTATGTCATTAAATTGGATTGATAAAAGAAAATTAATTGTTGGGCGCGGTTAGTGTCAATGAAACACATTTTGATTATTTAATACTAGCCGATACCCATTACTTCGTCGGTGTTTTTATTATATTGACAATATATTGTACTTTTAGAGGAAAAATATATGAAAAATTGAAATAAAGAATAATTGTTGCATACAAAGTATCAATGTATTCAATGTATTTTCCCTTTTCTACGCACAAGTACCACACCGCATAATAAAAAACTTCAAATATGAATGATGTTGGTGTCTAATATTAAATTAAAGGTAATGATGAATTTTTTAAATATTTATGAGGTAATTGGTTTTTCCTCCTATACAAAATTTCGATTTATTTTATTCCATATCGATTTATTTATACCATTTATAACAGTTGACTTATTAATTATCTATGTACTATATATAAATAGTCAGCAACAATACAGTTGCATATATTTAGTTACTATGTTTCTTAACCTTATTTTTTTAATGAAACCTCTTACTAGTTTTGAAATTATGATCTGCAATCTTTTTGTGTAACGTAAAGCGATAGAGGTAAACACTGTCGGGTAAAATGAGAGCTGTGTCTCGCTTGCTTTCAGGTGTCGAAGAACAGTGAGACACGTCATTCTCACACTCTTACTTTCTTGCTGTCCGTGATTGCGTGTACTGCGTTCAGGTGGTATAACAATCACTAGATATAATCTAAACCGATTGATGAAATCGTGTGTCTTAAGGGCATCTATGTTTTTTGTTGTTTGTAGATATTTAGTGCTATAAATAGGAAAATGGGGTTTTCTTTTTTTGCCTTACTATCGTCGGATCGAAGTTTTTATTTATCAATACCTATTCGTCATAATCGTCGTAAATATATCGTCGTTATAGGAGAAAAAAAGAATAATATTGGAGGTAAAAGAAATAATTAATTATGGTCAAATTTCAACCAATGGACGACCGCGACTCAAGTTTAATCAGCATCCGTAAATGTTTTGTATCGTTATTTTAAATACATAAAATTAATGTTTTTTTTTAATTAATAAACGTATCAGGCTTTTAAATTCTCTTTTAACTTTAATTTTACGATCGTCGTTTAGTGGGATTCGTTGATGAATGGTTTTTTAATATCTGTATAATTTTGTTAATTACTGGAAAGGTGACGTAAAGAAGGTCACTTGTAATTGATATATATATGTGTATATATTTCTATCGTCAAGCTTTTGATTTCGCGTAGCTGTGCTCTGTTTAATTTTGCATTATGTATCAAAACGGCCCTCAGAAGCAGGAACTTATTATTTAGCCTCGGTTAAGGTTTTCTTCTTACTTGTATTGGATTATAAGTGGGCATAGATACCAGTAAATATTTAACACAAGATGTATCATATGACGTTCTAGTACATTATACCAATTGCAAAAAATAATACTGTTTAAATAAACTATATAGAGGCAGTTATTTATTAAAGGCTTTGCCAAATGGAACGTATTCTTAACGTGCGTCAAGAGACGCGAGCGTCGCGTGTTTCTAGCGCTTGCGTTTTGTTTGACGCATTTTAACTTGATTAGTACGACACAACACGGCGATTTATCACAGTGCTAGTACGCGATGCTAGTATGCCTTACTAGCCTACGATACGCCTTAAGAACGCATTCTTAGGTACGCATTAGTAGAGCCACACTGAAGCTAGTATTAGTTTCAGCATGAATAGGGGTATCCGGGGTAGTATCACCCGACCCACAGAAAACCGACGTGAAGCAACGGCACTTGCATTATTGCGGTCAGTGAGAGCGCTGGAGGACCGCCTCCCCTCCCCTCAACCCTTCCCCCATCCCTCCAATCACAGGCTGGCAACGCACTCACGTCTTCCCTGGTTTGTCCTCCTATGACACAAAAAAATTCTGTTCGACGAAGCCTTTATGTTTAGTGTGTGAGATCTTCAAACGCGTCATCTAACATAAGTACTTGTTTTACTAAAATATGCTGTAAATACTAAATACAAATAGAATTTATAGAAATAATATTCATAGAGGCAGTCATTCCCTTAATTTTGCAAATTTCATAGAAAAATCCCACAGTTAATACTAGTTTTCACGTAAATACTCTTAAGAAAATTGAACACAAATATATTTTTAACATAGACGTTTTGGTTATTGAATCAAATTAACACAAGGTTAGTATTATCATTTGATCACAATGAACCCAATGTTCGTTAAACTAAACGAGACCGCAATAGTTCGATAGCTTCATATTAGCCGGACCAACATATTCGATACTTTGTAATCAAACTACGCTACACGTTAATTTTATATCGCTTATTTAGCACAATTTGTCCGCGTAAGCTCATTACACACGATCGACCGCAGAGATAAATTAATTTGTTTGACGTGGCGCACAGTTCCATTGTTCCGTGAAAATGTACATCGCGCGAAAATTAACTTTTAAATTGGCATCTCGATTTTAAACGGCCCGTTATCGTGATGTCAAGGGATGTTCGTGAACGAAATAATTACGTCACGAACGTATGTCAGTTTACAAAAGAACTGATTGTTTGATAATTAAGTATTCACGAATAAACTTGTGTATATCATTTTTGCTTATTTTCATGAAAAACGCGTATGTTGGTGATGATTTGACATTGATTAGGTTAATTTTGTATTTACGAGACGTAGTTATAAAGCTTGTATGTAGGTTATGCTTGTCTTTTGTTTTAATTTTAAAGAAACCTATTATAGATACTTACGGCTATATTTTAAGCTATTGCATAGCTTCTATTGCGGGCCTTGAGCGTGAAGACCGAATCTAAAAATTCCGTAATGAAAAAACCTAAACCCCCCACTCTGCCTACCATGTAGCTCGGCCGAGCGTTCGCTTAACGTATATATGGTACGACTGGACAAAGCTCGCACGGATCGAGACGAGCTGCTCCGAAATCGGACAAATACGTAATCAGCTGTTTGTGAGAAAGTATACTGGTGTATAGGTATTTATCATCTATGTACAACAGTGAATATCTGTACTCGTATAATTTGTGTACAAAGTATTTTCCTGAATAACCTACATGTATTGTAAGATAATAAAAATATTTTGAACAATATTAACTTCTCATTTATTTAATAAAAGAAAAAAAAATGTTTTCTTATCAGTCACCACGCTCAAAAAGTGTAACTTGAATTAATATCAAAGAAAAAAAAACAAAGCAAAAAATACTGCATAAATAAAATAAATAAATAGTTATAATGGCATAAGTTAATAAAAAATGCTATGCAATAGCATTACCGCGGTAATCCCCGAGTGCCACACGTTTTTTTTTTTATATTCTTTAAATACGTTTAGTTCTTAGGTTAATAATGCATAGGCATATAGTGCAGTACTCTGCTTTGAATCGCCGCGTGATTTATACTATGAATAAGGATATACATAATATTTATTTAATAATCAGTTCACATAGGCTGATTAAAAAAAATCATATATTGACCAGCATATTCGATCATCTTTATATATATATATTATTTGCAGATGAAAAACTCTGCAGGCTATTATCTGCTACACTTCATCATTACCTACTCTTTAAAATAGTTACTATGCAGTAAGCAGAAAATTTGTAAAATTGTTGCGGAGGCTATATAACTACTAATGAGGACATTCTTATCAAAACAAAAAAAAATACGATACGCAATTAATACAAATGAAACAGCCTATCGCCATGAATTAATTAATCATTTCACAACAATAAAGTCGCTGATTCAGGCTGGTTTGTAACATAAACATTACTTGATTGAAATGCATGTTCTGTACATTGAGTTTTAAAACTGAAATGATTACTACAGCACCAGCTATTTTGTTTCATATCTGTGTATTTTCGTACATTATTGGTTGGGTAAACAAAATGACTAGAGTTTGACAAGTAAACAAAAGAGTGACAAGCTGACATGCCGATAGCCGCATTGTGCATGCCGCGATAACCCGCCCAAACAACGAGCTTTGCATTATTATCAATACACAACTTTCAGGACGCATAATTATTTACATACAGAAAAGTAATCAGTAGCAACAATTATGCCATTCTGTTTCCACAATTACAAGGGTTTAATTACACTCAGGGTGTAGAAATATTTTAATTAACATTTTACGACCTGCCACAACTTCATTTGGGTTCAGTGCTCTAATATGTGCAGTCATAAGTGTGTGAGCCATTTAGATCCATTTTCTGGTGTTTTAATACTCATAATTCACCAATGTCATAGAAGACGGGTTAGAATCTTTATACAAGTATTGTTGTTTGCTGCATGTAATATTAGATCTGTGGTACCTTTCTTCTTCTTCTTGTTTTGGTTCCGCAGAAGCACTTGCCAGTGTCAATGTTTTATTTCAATGGGCGTTACAATACAATAATATTACAAGCGTCGTGTAATTATTTCAATATTATGGATTCTAACAAGATTATGGATCTCTTGTTAGAACCTTCCAGGGAGTGTTTGTGGCATCTCAGAATTTCATGCACCGTGGTATTATTTTCCATTCACTTCACTTATGCACAATAAACTAACTATATTACGTAAAACACCACCAAATTTACAAAATATAAAGTCAATAACAAAAGCTTATGAATAAAATATAAAATCCACTACATGACAGCCTCAGATCCCGCCAAAAACTCGTGGTACCTTTCAAGATATTCGTTGAGATAACATGCCATAAGGCCAAAGTTTGGTCTGAGTTTTATTACTTGCCCAACTTTTTGTACTGTTCTGAATACAGTTGCTCAGTACGCATTTTGGTCTAAATAATTATTATATTATACCTAAACAACTTCAGGATAAATTAATGGTAATTTTAGATTTCTATGATAATACTTTAAGTTTATTCTGTACAAATCTCAGGTATGAAGACCGAAATTACGGTTTTATACAGAGCGGACAAAAAAGTTAAAATGTTTTTTTTTTTATATCATATAGGAGGCAAACGCACATGCAGGTCACCTGTTGTTAAGCGATCACCGCCGTCCATATACACTAGCAACCCCAGAGGAGTCGCAAGTGCGTTGCCAGCCTGTGTTTGGGGGAAAGGAGATAACGGGAGAGGGGAAAGGAGAGGGGAAAGGAGAGGAGAGGGGAGGGGAGATGGGTCTCCGGCGCTCTCACTGACCGAACGAAACGCAACAATGCAAGCACTGTTACTTCACGTCAGTTTTCTGTGAGAGGGTGGTGCTACCCCGGACGAGTCAACACATTCATACTGAAACCAATAACACTGCAGGTAATTCTCAACGCTAAATATATGACTATGTGATCTTCTGTGTTTATATATTAATGGTTGTCCAATTACCGAAACTACACTATTATTTTTAAATAACCACCTTCATTGATGATTTTTCTATAAAAGGGTACCTCAATATAATTATTATATAGATTTCTATATTTTTTTTTTCTTTTGTATCAGCTGCGACTTATTTGTACACGTCATTATGAATATATTTTTTTTATTTATGAAAATACATCTGATAGAATGGTAAAACAATAATTGTTTACAATTCTTTTAATAGGCGACACTAGTTAAAGGTCATGAGTAATCAAATAGTGTAAAATAAAGAAAATCTCTTGACAAAAAATGAGGACGATGTACGGCCTATTATATGGATTAATAATAATTAGGAAAAATATAAATTACAAAATTTGATGAGGTTTTACGATGAAATTAATTAATGGTCAAATTACAAATGAAACTCCATTCAAAAGTGTAAAAAATGGTATTTGTATTATCACAGGATATTGAAAAACAAATAACATGATTATTTATCAATAACATATATGAATAATACATAATGAATATTTACAATATTTATCTAATTATTATTTTAACAAACGAAGATTGTTAACTAGGAAACTATGGTGAAAACTCTATAAAAATTAATAAAAGAATATGTAGGTGGGTAACTACTATAAGGCCAGAATAACTTTAACGAGATTTCAACTAAGTTGTTAAGTTACGGCGTGTAACTTTGTTATATGACTAAGTTTGTTATTTTAGTGACTAGGATATTGTGGATTGATAGCTTAATTGAATTTTAACTGTACATTGCTGAGGTAATTAATAAACGATTGTCATAAGTAAATAGTATTACAATTGAACTATTACATATTTAATTCTGTTAATTATAACAGTGATTTTTTATAATTAAATATAGCTATCAATTGTATGCAGTATTGTTATTAATTTATAAAGAATCTTGTTAAAGATTATGTTGACTTGTCCGAAATCTCGTGATTAAATTAATATATCTGAATATTATTTTTAATATGTCACATTATTTTTAACGTTGTGATTAATTCACCAGTGATTTTTGGACGAAAATAGCTCTCAAATATATCCATTCAATTTTATGCTTCCATTAAATTTGACATTTTTAATTACCCGTAAATAGTAAAGAATCTTCTTAAACATTGTATTAGTAGTATATCGAGTTTACGAGGTATTTAAAAATACTAATCTTCGTTCATATAAATAATTTTTAAAATTAACGTTGCATTCATCAATGCCAGTGTGAAAAGTGTAAGTCTTCCTTAATGGGCAGGAACACTGGCTTCTCGACGTGTACAGTGTTCACCACAGGTACAGGCACGGTGTGTACCACAGGCAGCGTTTTAATGATTGGAACTTCTTTCAGCACGGGTACTTCCTTGATGATCGGAACTGTTTTGATCACGGGAACCCTCTCAATGTGATGATGATGGACGGTGTGGACATCATATGGTACATGGATTTTGAAGCTAAAATTAAATTATTCTTTTATAAATTCGTTGTACTGTAAATTGGTTCAGCTTTGATATATTGACTGGGATCTTAGTGGACATGGACAACATGCTAAGTTTGAAAGCACTGGCTCTCAAATTGGAACTGAGAGAAATCACATATGGATGCTTAACAATACATTTGCAATTAATGTCCAAACTTATTCTCGTTCATATATACATTATTAATTCTTTAACTTGTGATTTGAAAGTAAAGTAAATTGAATATAGAATTTCATCGTTGGTGTTTTCTTTTTTGGACACTCGGCAGCGGCTCAAGTTTAGGTCCGTTCCCTCAGTGTGGAGCCCATGAGTGCGCTGCTCGCACGATACGATGACATCAAATCTTACATCACTGCGACAACATTACACATATCATCTCCACATACGAGCACGCATACACGCTTACACATGAAAGTGGAAGGGTTTTATTTCTTACTCTTATCGAACTCAAATAGTTTAGAAAAATATCCGATACGAAATATATATAAAAGTTGTTGAGGTACGTATGTTTCATACACATATATGTTCCAACAACTCATGCATGTATGAATAATCAGCTTAGATTAGCTCGGATATGTTGCGAATTGCCCGTATCAGGTAACAGCCCAAGATGAGGTGTACCGTGCAACCTTAAGCTAGTTGTCAAATAAAATCGGCTAAGTGCCGTAAGCTCTCGCCTTAGTAGTACCCATGAAGCTGTTAAGACCTTGCTAGGTCAATTACGTAGTCAGTTCGAGAAAAAAACATAATTTGACATTTTGAATATCATTAACAGAAACTATAAATAATTAAATTAAAAGTTATCTTAGGGGTTATAAATAATTTGTTGTATATTCAATTGCGAATGCATCAAGCAAAACACATCTTATTATTATTTTGCATTCACATGACGTTGGTCTGGTCGGTTCACACCTTGATATGGAGGTTCGTTCACAGCGGGTGTAACAGGTTATTATTTATTACAAATGTAGCAAACTAAACGAATTTTGAGTAACTGATTAACTTGACGCTATCAGACATTTTTTTTATTACTTGTTGAAAATAAACTTGTAATTTTTGTTTTAACTAACTCTAGTTACCACACTAATAATAAATATATCTCGACAATCATCCATTTAAATACTTTTACTTATTTCCAAAACGTCGATTTTTAAATGAATGGAAGTACTTACTGTGTTCTATGGCCATAAGGTTCTGGTTCTGGCAGTGGGTTTGCCAAACACATCTGGCTGAAGAGAGCAATGGTCACTGCGAACTGTAATGTTTTTTTTCTATATTTATTCATTTGTTTATCAAACTTCATAATATATTTATTGCGGAGTGTAATAATAAAAACCCATATTTTATCAATACCTTTACTGCATTATATCTGCTGATTTAAGATTTAAAGTGTACCATTATAATTTAAATAATTTATGACCGCTGCGTCATTCACGTTGATGTAGATTAGACGTGTCTCTTAGGAAGAGCACTTTTTCTGAATGATTATTCTTCTATACTCCTTACAACACAAATGCAAAATTCCATGATGATCGGTTTAGTAGTTGAGACGTAAAAGCGTTACAAACAAATAAACTCACATTGAAATTTATAATTTTACGATAATTACGAGTTAATGCTACAACAACAAATAACTACAATATAGTTCACAAGTATGTGATAACAATTATTTTCTTCAATATAATTAATACTTCATTATATTGTAAGTTGATTTAATATGATTGTTGCATTTTATAACTATCATTTTGAGGACGTTTAGGAGGAGGATACTCGCGGCTTTTCTGCGTTGTTTATTTGTAATTAGTTTAGAAGCTTTTGGTCGACGTTTTAGTGGCCTTAATATAGATTTGACCTATAGCTCAATTTATTTATCGGCATGAAAGTTATTCATGTGATTCTGACAACATGTAGGTGCAAAATTCCATGATGTTTGGTTCAGTAGTTAGGACGTGAAACTCACAAACTCACAATTAAATATATTACTTAGGATAATTACCAAGACAAATACAATACTATATAATAGAATAATTTTAATATGGTGATATGCTATGTAGTAAAATTATTTATTTGTATATAAGCAATTGTTATTTATTTTTTTAAATCGTAAACTAATTCATAAAATATAACATAAAACTAATCATGTGTTTATAAGCAGTTTGGTATTAAAAATTTAATTTATATAGGATATAAAGAAACGGTTGGTTTATAACAAATATTATTTCGTCATAAATGAAACGCAATTGATTACAGTAACGTCTTGCAACGGGGTAATCAGTTTTCACTCACGCAAATCGGCACATTTCTTTTGTAATTCAAATTAGTGTGTCAATATAGTGTTTTATTGTAACCGTGTCTCGTAGTTACTATTGTACTTCATATGCTTACAAATGAGGGCCCGTGGGAGGAATAGCGTGACCTAACGTTACATGCTTATTAGCTTCTGCTTTCGGATTCTTTCGCATTAAATTAATTATGGTCGCTTTTTTCCGAAATGAAAACGCTGTTGACCTGGAATAGTCTTCACAGCTTCACCGAACTATTGAGGCGAGCGCTAAAGGCACTCAGCCGATTTGGGATGTTTGGGCGACTAACTCAAGGGTGCACGGCACACCTCAGCTTGGGCTGTCGAACTATGATCGCTTAAGTAGTTAAAACATGATCAACAAACGTAACAAACAAGCATTTCCACTTACGTATTTATAATTTTAGTTCTTAGATGTTGCGAGGAAGGATAGTGAAGTTAAATTTACAAATTATATTCGAGTAATTAATTAATTTAGTATTTTAGTTCTAACTGTAATTAAATAATTAATCTTCTTTTTCTTTTCTGTTTTTTACGTTATCAGAATATAGATTACTTTCTTTCTTACTTCCTTCTTTCACCTAGCGTCTTTCTATGCGTTCTCTTAATTTCTCTAAAATACCAAACGGATTTTGATACGGTGTTCACTATGATTTAAATAATTTATTTCGAAAGACTTATACGTACAATATACGTATATTATATTTATATAACATCTAGAAAAATCTATGTATTCCAACGTAGTCCTAAGAAGGAGTTATCGGGCGATTCCATTGATAACATTGGCTAAACCTTATTAGATACTTAAAAATAATGTATTGTAGGATTGAATCTGTTAGAAATGTCTACAGAAAATTCCTTGAAGATAAATACCTATCTTCGAAGGAAAACCCATACTAATCGTTTCTAACACTTTTTTTTTATTGTAGCACGGCAAAGTGACTGCACTATGCCTGATGGTAAGCATAGTACAATCCAAAAATAATAGCGACCACCGATTGACACACTGTCCATCGCCGGTCGCCACTATCATGCCGGCCTGTAAAAAGCTGGATATGCACAGGCTGATCCCGAAACACGACCCGTAGAAGCGAATCACTATTACGGGCTTTTTCGCCATATACATGGTGGTTGCGACCCAGTCGGGTTGTAAAACCCTACCACCCCGCTTGTGCCATTGCCTCGTTCGTTATTCAGCAGGCTGCATCACGTGCAGGTGAGGTTGGCTTGGGTGTCTCAAGTCTTATGATGTTATTCGACAACCGTTACACCCCAAACACTTACATATATTAAAGAATAATTTGTTATTTACGACACTCTTTTGACCAGTACATTATTGATTTTGATCAAAAAAAATACTCTAGTAATTTTGAGCATTGAATATGGACTAAAATTACTCTTTACGTTATGTAATTTCAATAAGTATTGTGGGAAATATTATGTATTTAAAATAACGGGCAACGAATATAAAAATTATACCAAGACTCTTTTTGATAAACTGTAAATATTAAACTGACCAAAAATGTATTCAAATTGTTTAGACACTTTTGACGTTACGTTATAACATCTATGTGAAATTAAACCGAGTAGTTAGTAGACTCACGATGTGTTTAAAAACAAATTAAAAAAAAACACGATTTGTAATTTGTAAATGTTGAATTAAATTATGTTTTCTTTTATAAAATGAGCGTACTCACAGCGATTTGGTGAATCATGTTGGTGGTGTGTTGCGTTTGGCTTGTCACTGTGTAGGATGCGCCCGCGCTAGAGTTAATATGTAACTCGGTTGTGCAAGCCCTTACCACCGTCACGGTTCCTGCTCGACTTGAACATTCCGCACCACTCTGTGACTTCGCACCTGCATACACGGTATATTTTCTATCAATGCCTAATTAATTGTGACTACGTAAAGGATAAGTACATGATATGTTACCTAAATAGGTATTGCAAAAAAAACTAGGTGTCTTTTTTATTTTATTACGTAGTTTCTGTATTGCGTTCTTTGAATTGAGTTCATTTAAGTGAACCTTTTTTAGGTGCGTTGAGTGATATTTTCTGCAGAGGATAAATTTATAACTTCAAGTCATGACATGCTAGTAAGCATGACCGGCCGTATTATATGTTTGATTGATGAATAAACTCAATACAAATGTATATAATTATTGTTCGAAGTGCACATAGATGTGAAAATCAGATAAATGATAATAATTTCAATTTACAAATTATGCAGTTTAAATAATTCACTCTATATATAATAGAAAAATTTAAAACAGAACACAGGTTTATTCTATTGAGTTTCTTTATTACTGTTTCGATGCTTGAATGAATGTTGGGTGATATTTGGTCACGTGACAAATTGCTGGTTGGCTAAGAAACAAATTCTTACTATACTAACATCAGCTATCATTAAGGCTTGTTTAATAGTGTTTTCTTTTTCATTCACGTCTTAAACATTCAACCAATCATCATGAAATTAAACACGTACTTTGTCAGCAGTACAGAAAAGGATATAGAGCAGTGTTTCCCAACGTAGGGCCCACGCCCCACAGGGATGCAATTTGATAGTTAAGGGGGGCAGTTTAAAAATGGACTCGACACGACTTTAACCCTTTCGCTTTGGGTTATTAAATGCAATGCTAGATATCGGGTATAAATTTAACAAAAAAGGCAGATTCTTAAAAAAAAATGCTATAAATAATTATTACCATACCAAAATGTCAACTGGGTAATTATAGTCGATCTATATCTCGATTTTACCTGCTATGTCCAAAATCCTTTACAAAATCTTGTGTAATGCCTTAGTGAAATTTCTTACGAAATATAACATTATATCTGATAATCAGTTTCGCTTTAGAACTTCGAAATGTACAGAAGATGCAGTTGTTGGGTTTATAGATATTGTGACTAAAAAACTAGATGAGAAATATAAATGCCTAGGTATATTTTTGGATATTTCAAAGGCTTTTGATTCTGTAGATATCCCTACTCTATAATATAAGATGGAAAAAATAAGTGTGCGTGGAAATACCCTTAGTATTTTCAGGGACTATCTTGCGGATCGAACTCAAAGAGTTGTAATTGATAAATACAAAAGCTCTGAAGAGTACATCTCGTTTGGAGTTCCCCAGGGTAGCATCCTGGGTCCTATACTTTTTTAATTTATATTAATGATCTGTACCGGTTAAATGTTCCAAATTGTCATATATTCACGTTTGCAGACGATACTGCTTTGTTAGTCTATGGAACTTCTTGGTCCGAAGCGTCATCTAATGCGGAGTCTGTTCTTAAACTTGTAATGTCATGGCTTTCAGAAAATTCACTTACGCTAGATGTTAGTAAGACAAAATATGTAGCCTTCAACTTGAGTTCCCTAACCCGTCCTCTTGAAAATTCACTATATATTAAAAGTCACACGTGCTCATTAGGAACTATATGCAATTGTCCAGCATTGGAAAGGACAAAAGTGATAAAATATTTAGGAGTTCATGTTGATTAATTCCTAAGATGGAACCCTCAGATAATTGCTTTGGTCAATCGAACGCGGAAATTAATATATGTATTCAAAAAATTAAAAGACTCCGCTGATTACCAAACTCTCACGACTGTTTACTTTTCGTTATGCCAGTCACTTTTATCATACTGCATTCCAGTTTGGGGTGGTGCTTCAAAGTCTAAACTTATTGCACTAGAAAGAGCTCAAAGAGCTGTTCTTAAAGTAATGTTATCTAGACCAAGACTTTATCCAACTAAAAAACTATATTCAGAGTGCCAAGTCCTATCGGTTAGACAGCTTTTTATACTAAAAGCTACCATCCGATATGAATCATCGATATAAAACTGTATTTTTAGTCCCAAAGCACCGAACAACTTGCGCTGAAAAACAATATTATATACTGAGTTCTAGACTGATTAACAAGATTGACAGATTGTTAGATATTACACATTTAAACAAGCATAGATGTAAAATGAAGATTGAATCTTGGCTTCAAAACTTAGATTACGATGAAACGGAAAACATATTACTGGCAGATATATAAAGAGTAGTAACTGTCAAGACTTAATATCTCACACAGGTATCATTAATTAGGAATCATTAGATTGAATGATTTGATGGAATGATTACTTTATAGAATAAGACCTGTTTTACATAATTTAACATAAAATATATTTTAGCACTAATTCTTAAGTATATTTAGATTGTTTTTAACATGCATTTGTTTTTGTATATAGCTTTTTAAAATATTTTATCCACTGCGGTTGTGTAACGTGACCATGAATAGTATCATAATGTATACTGCCACCTGAGATACAGGATTACTTAGTTTAGGTGGCAGTGGTCATATGTAGAATCCATCAATTTTTTATCTACATTTTGATAGTTTTTGCGATTCATAATTCTAGTTTGATAAGTTGCATAATATTTTTTTTTTGTAATTTTTATGATTTATTGTGTATTGATGTTAGCATATTGTATATTACTGTAATAATCTAGTATTACTTGTAAAATAATAAAACAGCACCGTATTGTATTGTATCGCATAATTTTAAATGTAAAAATGTATGTTTATGAGCAATAAATAAATTTATTATTATTATTATAGTCAAGTAAGTTTTTCATTATATGTTTTGAAATTTGACTTACGATGTTTTGATAATAATTTCATAGTGATTTTGTCATTTTCAGTGATTTTCATACTTGTGAAAAAATATTAAAAATTGTGTCAGGGGCGGGGTTTCATAATTTTTTTAATAATAATAAGTTGGGGCATGGGGTAAAAAGTTTGGGAAACACTGATGTAGAGTATCTTTTATGTAGAAAAAATATACTGTTCCCGACGGATAAATGAAATCTATCGAGCTCACTCCAGCGAACCAACGCGCGAAAGCTAGTTTAATATACTTCCCCAAGGGGGACCGTATTTAATAAAAATCCACTCCCTAATTACGTAAATCACAAAACAAAAGCGATTACATTACATATCTATTTAAAATTTTCACATTCCAATTATTTTTCAGTCGTAATATAAACTAAAATATGTGCATTTCTTACACACGTATTACGTACGCATAAGCAGTACTGTTGTTGCTTTATTAAATCTTAGTTAGGGTTAATACATAATGTATTTGTGCCAGTTTGAAATTGATGTTTAAACAATTTTTGATGTCGCTTTGCTCTTGTGAAATACGTTATTAGGGAGTTGATCAAAATACTTTTGTCGGTTATTATGGATGCTTAAATAGACACATAGTGCTTTTAAAATGTATGGATTGTCTCCTATTATTTATTTGTTATAATAGCTTTAAACGATTTTATTTTCAAATTCGTAGTGAAATGCTTTTCGATCGCAGTCCCAATATAAATTATGTAGAGCGCTCAATTCAGAGTAATCCTTGAGTTCTAACGATATAATAGCACAAAGTGCCGCTAAGTTATGAAAATTAAAGATTAGTTACGTATTTTCAATGGGATATCTACACACGCTCTTGGAGAGTACTTAGAGTTTAAGAGTTATTAACGGCCTACAATACAATTTCCAACAAATATTTCCGTCGACACCGAAATACATTGTCGTATAAAAATCATCCATCAGTATTAGGGTATTAATCCAGTATACATTTGTCTATAAATTACAAAGGTTTTATTTAGATTGATACTTCTATATGTAATTTAGAACGTGCATGTTAGTTAGTTAATAATAGAATAATGAAACCCGATGATTAGCGGTAGAATATAGGTCTCTTATCTAGGTAGTTTGCAAAGGCTTATAATAATACTAGGTGATACACGTAACTTTGTCTGCATCGTCTATTATACTAACAATATATTTCATGTCCAAAGAAAAATATACAACTATATAAACGTAAAAAAAAGAGTCGAAATTTATCCAAAAGTTTTTGAGTGATACCCGTATAACAACAGACTTGTAGCTACCAAGCGTTACATCGTCTTTGGCAGACTGAAACCCTTGAATATATTGTAAAGAGAACATGTCGAATTGAACGATCTCTTGTGTATAAATACTATATATGTAGTTAGAAATAAACAGTATATTTTACGCACTCAGAGTCAATGATATAGAAAGTTAAAAAAATGAAGCCCTCAAGGGACACTTGGCAAATGTGAAACATCGAAATTATTCAATTCGAACGAATCTCAAATTCTCGAATTGTCAAATTACACTATACGTATGCGAGTTCAGTACGGCTAGAGAGATTGCACACGGTCACTTGCAAATGGCATCGCGTCGCCACGTATTACACACTCACCACGCCAACAATCGTATTTATCCGCACCTAAAGATGTTTCACATCAAAAGGTGTTTTACTTATAGTATTATTGCTCCGAGATTTATTATTACGCTGTCCAATACAGTCTAGACTCCTACAGGCTTTAACCATTTAATTTGTACCGAAGATTATAAATTTATAAGGTACACAATAATTTATATATGCCGTCAAGCGAACGTTGGCTGAAAAATAGGAGAAAAAATATATAAAATCAAAATGCGCCGTGTGGAGGACCAGTAGAATGGAGAATGAGTGCAATCAAGTGTATTTCCCTCGACGCCCGGCACGAGTCAGACGGGTATCGTGCGAGCCACGTCGACCCATGTGAAAATCACTACACTAATATATTATACAATTTATCACGAAAAAAGCAATTAATAATATCTCTATATATAAAAATAGATGTCAATATATGTCTGAATTGATAAACTTTAAACATTTGATCGACCACTATAAAGATTGGTACACGAAAGTGTTTTTGTGGAAAGGTTCTTACGTTATTCATTTATACTTCATCTTCAGATTTTATTGGTATTATATTGTAAATAGCTGATTTCCATCTACTTTATCGAGAATTAAAGATGACAAAGGGTCTATCTAATACAAAAAAAATAGTACTACTTTACGAAAAATTTCGCATTGATCGATCAAATCCTACGCTATTGGGTAGCCCGGTGAAGCTATTAAGGCCTTACTAAACCAATAGCGTTGTTAGTTCTAAAAAAATGCTATTGGCATAATTCGTAGTTTTAACGTGATTTAATTACAGAGTAACTGTAATTTAATTATATATGTAGATTTAACGCGAAGTCACGAGTAAATGCTATTTATTTGTGAAAGAAAGGTTTTCATAATAATTGTTATTAGTTTTCTTCTGCATTTGACATGTTCACCAAACTGTGGAATGAGACTCTTTGAATTATTAAACTTGTGTAATTTTAATAGTTTAAATAAACTTTTAAAACTTCATTTTAAACTCATTTAACTTCGTACATTGAAATTTCGTAAATTCAGTTAGTTTTTTAAATATCCATTTACATATATAAAGTAATCAATAACAATAGTGATGTCACTTTTACCATCATTTTAAGAATTTGCTTTTAACAAATATAATTTGAGTTTCTGGCGGGATTTTGACTGTCATATAGTGGATTTTATATGTTATTCATAATCTTGTGTCATTTGACTCTATATTTTGTAAATTTGGTGGTGTTTTTCGTAATATAGTTGATTTATTGTGCATAAGTGAAGTGAATGGAAAATAATACCACGGAGCATGAAATTCTGAGATGCCACAAAAACTCCCTGGAGGGTTCTAACAAGGGAGCCACCATTTTGTTATAATATTGAAATAATCATACGACGACTCATAATAATATTAACTACACGACAATGGCAATAATAATCTGAAAGATTGGTTGCCAAAAATAAAGTAAAAAAAAAAACAAATATAATTACTTTTGTTTTGTCTTTCTTTATAAACATGATGCGATTATGATTTTAATTAAAAAGAGATCACATAAGTTGTTCAGTTCAGTTATTTGTAAGTTACACATTACTAAGTAAGCCCTCAGTGCCATCTGCTTTTATTGTTTGTTGTTTTTTTATGTTGTTATGCAAATAACCTTTATGTTTTGATATCTATTCAAACCAATCTTCATAGTCCTTAGTTTTTAATAGTTTAGTAGTTGGCATGCTGAAGGACCACATACATAGGTTAGGCGTATTAGATTTTCATTAATATATATGAGGTACATTTATCGTAATATAAATAGTAAATACGTTCGTAGAAGCTATATTTATGTTATGAATTGTATTATATAAAATCTAATTATAATGCATGATATAATATTAAACGAATTCTAAAGAATAACATATTATATTTATTAATATAATATAAGTAACAAAAATAATATTTAATTGAATTAATATACATACGAATACAAAGTTAATAAAACTCACAAGAGATCTGTAAGTTGCGCTCCCTTTGAATCAGCAGTTCTGAGAGGCTTACGGGTGTAATCCCCTCACAGGTCACTCGAGTGACGTCACCTGTGCTCCGGAACTGGCTTTTTTATTCAATATCATACGTTGCTTTTGCTTGTTAAAGGGAAACAGCTTTTGGTCACGTACACATTGAATTGTGCATATCATGGTTTCAGTTTTGTAGGTACGTATCACTTATATTTTATTGTGAATAAATTAGGTTTTTACATTTATTTATCTTTAATTAAATGTTTGATTCAAAGCGTGTTCCAAAGAGTTATCTATCACATGTACATTAGAATATTTCGAATGTATACAAACCTAACAATGATTTTACATCCTTTGGATATACACAAATCATTTCGGACACGTGTCACATGTCGAAGCTCATTCATCTCTCGAGCATTTTGACAGTTTGCTGCACCCGCCATATTGTTCCGACGCAGTGGAAAATTAAAAATGTATCCGTTGATAAAAGAACTAAAAATACAAATATTTTTATCCTAAGCCGTCGATTTTTTTAAACCCTGACCGGACTTAAATGATGTTTTATTTTAGCAAAAAACCTCAACAAGTATGAAGAAATAAGCAAGAAACCAGTTGCAGCGAATAATATAAAATATAAAAACTGTAAATTTCTATTTATGTATTGAAGTTTAAGAGACGATATACGTTTTTGTATAAACTCGAATATATACATATCATTAGAAAGTTAATCTAAGGTGTCTGTACCTGTTCGATTTTCGTGACAAAAATTGTTGCAGGTGTCTTAGAATCTATACTAATATTATAAAGATGTAAAGTTTGTGAGTTTGTGACGTTGTGATGTTGTGACGTTGTAGGGGGTAATCTCAGGAACTACTGGTCCGATTTGAATAATTCTTTCAGTGTTATATAGCTCATTCATCGAGAATGGTTATAGGCTATCATCACGCTAAGACCAATAGGAGCGAAACACAGATGAAAAATGTTTCAAAATCGGGATATTTTTCCTTTTGAGAACTGCTGCGTGTTAGTGTTTGTCTGTTTATCAGTCTGTTTGTATGACCACTTTTTTTTTTTCAAAGTGACTATGCTAATAGCCTAGTTAGGCCTTCACTGCTTCACCGGTCTACTAAGGCGAGCGCTTAAGGCACTCAGCTGATTTTGTTAAGATAACCAGCGCAAGGATGCACGCACACCTCGGCTTGGGCTGTTACCGATTGTATTAATACGCATCACTGTTAAAGTACTGGGTTCACAATAAATTCTCTTGCAAGACAATTATAAAGCATATCTTCGAGAATAACTTAATCTTTGTTTCATTAGAATCGGTCCACTTTATCAAAAGTTACTGTAATTTTAATAACGGACCGGGCGTGCGTACGAGAAATAAGAGGTAAGTACATGAACTGTATAATATAAAAACAATTTCATCTCTTACTCATGCCAATCAAAATGACAAACACTTGACTCACGGAATACCAATGTTTTCTCGCTTCTATTTTTACAGATAATATTGTGTAAATCTTATGAAATAGGATATATCATAGACGCACAGGTGTATTTAAATAATTCTTTTTTAAGTAAACTGCGATTATTTTTATTGAAGCAGAAATACTACGAACTGTACACAAGCTTGTATCTGATATCGACCACATTAAGAACATTTATTATTTGTGTTGTAGCTATATCCGTGTATTCACAGTAATATGTAAACAATTTAAATGATAATTAACAGACTGCGGTGGATTCTCATTGCTGTAAATGGGTTGTTAGTTACTAATAATATCTTTGCGTTTTCAGTTACAAACTGTTTAATTACACTAACGGGAAATTTAGTGAATATGGGAACTAGAATCAGCATTTTGTTATTAACCTACCTACTCGATGTGTGTTTGTTTATTCCAAGATATTTTTACATAGTTCTTAAATATATGTTACTGATACTAAGGTGTAATATTATTAATTACACTTTTAAACAATTTATTTATAACTAGCTAATACTTGAGACTTCCATTGCTTGTCCTGCGTATGGGTACAACACCGCTTCCCCCACTTTTCCACGATAAGAATATACATATCGCTATATGCATAGCGTTTATAGACCTTGTATTTTTTAAAACTTTAATAACTTTATAATGAAATGAAGACATTGTGATAATTTGTTTTTTTTTTAGATAAGGACAAAATAACTAAGGGGTGATACAGAAAAAAGTAGAAACCTATCTATACGTTTTTGTGCTATGCGCGCACAATCACATACCTCTATCATTTCATTTAAATAAGACTAATATAGCCTACGGCTTCGCTCGCTCTTATATCAATATGTCGGGAATAATAAGTACTATTTTTCGGACGAAAAGTATATCCTTGTGTCCCTTTTCTGTACCCTGACGGCCCTGAAAACGTGTATTCGAAATTACGCGATTGTTGGTTATAATCTACATATACGTGAGTGAAGCCGTGGTCAAAAGATAGTTTAAAAGTTAACTGATTCTTATATATAATTATATATATATGTATTTCAAAAGGTGTCGTATTAAATGCACCGCGCTCGCCCTAGGCAAGTTCGCGTTATTCTTTTTCGCAAGTTTAGCCTAACCTAGTCAAAGCGAGACAAAAGAGCAAGATGGACGAACATTCAGCGACCGCGGTGCATTTAAAATGACACCTTTTTAAAGCAAGTATTCAATACGTATTTATCTTTTTGTAATAACACCGGTTAAGCATATAATTAAGAGATAAAAATAAGTTAACTATAATTATATATAAGTTACATAAATGTAATTATACCAACACAAAATGTATATCTTTTAATTAGTGAAATAGTTGGCAATTAAATTGTAGTTTTAAGCACCTTAACTATTAAGATCATTTAAACTTCAATGTGTTAAGTTATATAACCTCTTGTTAATATAAATAACTTGTTAATTATGCCTTTAGTGCAATTAAACCATACAAGTCTAGGGGTATATTTATGAGGTCAATATCTTTGAACGGGAGCTTTTGGCGAGAATTTAGTCTGTCATGTAGTGGATTTTATATTTTATTCATAGTTTTGTGTTATTTGCCTCTATATTTGGTAAATGCAGTGGTGTTTTACGTAATATAGTTTATTGTGCATAAGTGAAGTGAATGAAAAATGATATCACGGAGCATGAAATTCTGAAATGCCACAAAAAGGTGGCTCCCTTATCCTTACCCTTATCTTGTTAGAATATTGAAATAATCACACGACGCTTGTAATATTATTAACTACACGACAATGGCAGTAATAATCTGAAAGATTGTTTGCCAAAAATAAAGATTAAACAAAACATCTGTTAACGGAAAGAAAAAAACTAAGCAAGGGGATTCAGGGGACTTTAGATAGGCGTTGTGGATGTAACCTTGATTATATTATGTATGGAAAGAAAACAGGTCACCTGACTGATGTCCATGATTAAGTTTTTTTTTGTATCACAGGAGGCATACGAACAGTTGGGTCACCTGATGTTAAGTGATCACCACAATAGATACTTGCAACACCAGTGGAGTCGCAAGTGCGTTGCCAGACTGTGTTGGGCGATGGGGGCCGGGACGGAAGAGAAGATGGGGAAGGTGAGAAGAGGTGGGCCTCTGTCGTTCTCACTGACCGAACGAAACGCAACAAAACACTGCTACTTCACGTCATTTTTCTGTAAGAAGGTGGTATTACCCCGAGCGAGCCGACCCATTAATACTGAAGCCAGTAATAGCTTCAGCGTGGCTCTGCCTCTTAGAAAACCTATTTAATCTCCTTAATTTTTTTTTACTTTGTTTAAAGGGGCTTTTATTCCACCGAACATACCAGCTCCATCGTTCCCCAATCTTACTAGCTCTATAATGAGAGTCGCTGATAAGATATTACAGCTTCACCCGAACAGGGTTCAACCAAGATGCTTTGACAAATACCTATGTTATGGCAACTACTTTTTATACTACTCATCAACAACTCTCTTTCGATACGGTTCTTAGCACACTCCATCATCAAGTGATGCACATCCTCAATTTTTCTGCATACATCGCAGTTGGGAGGTTCACCTTTGCTCATTAGGTATGCAAAACTTCTCGATGTATAGTGCCCCGAGCGGAGTCTTAAATCTACCTTAACATATTGTCGGTTTAGGTTACATTCATTAAACCACGTTATATGAAGAGGCTGACACTGTATTGTTTTGTACCAGACCTTAGATTTTTTAATAAGAATGTAAATAATTATGTCTCTGTTAACATTCACTATATTAGAATAGAAATTACACTTTACAGATTTCTACGTGGGTTTTATCGATCAGTAATTTTAAACTGAAATTATATTTTACGATTGTACGCAATACGGCCATTTCAATAGAAATCGATACTAATGTATCAAACCAATATCATGTCTATATAGGCACAGTTTTGTAATTACTAGAAATGCCTAACTGCCCATCAAAACTGAGTCCGGTTTTGGATGCGCTAGCGAACGCACGTGTCCGATATCTCCTTTGTTCGAGATCTTTTGTTCTCGATTTCGTTGTGATTGTTCAGTGCTAAGTTGAGTGCAGCTGCAGCACACGTTTACAAAATCTACCTGAGTGAGTGAGACATTCCCTTATTTATATATTTACCCGTTTATTTATATACTCATTTTTCTATTCCTTATTCTTAAATATCTAACCAATTATTATTTATCTGTTTAATTATCTATTTATTTCCTCATATATTTCGTTAATTTTTATCTATTTAGTGATAAAGTAATCTATTTCTGTGCCCCCGTATATATGTAAGTACCTATTTATTATTATTTATCTATTTTATTCATTTATATTATAGTATCTTATTCATATACATGGTCCCCTGTCTCGCCCACTCATTTATTTATTTTGTGCTTTCGCTTTGTTTGGTTTTAAACAGTTCTCTTGGTCCCGACTCGATATAGTCCCGTAGCTTACCGTTTGGCGTGCCCCCCTGCCCTTAAGGCAGGGAGGTTGTTTCGCGACCCCTCCCTCTCCTCGATCCACCGCGATGGATCCGTTAGCTGTGGCAGAATACTATCGTAAAAATCTCCTTGAGAGCGGTTTAGATCAGGAGATTGTAAATTCGATTTACCGCAACGTAGCGTCGCAGGCCGCCGAGGGCCTTTTTACCGTTCCGACCGCGAATTCCTTTGCGTCCCTCTCGCCGCAGTCTCCTCTAGACGCGCGCGACAATGGTCTACTTGAGGCCTCGATTCCTAGCTCCAGCTCGGAGGCCGACTCCGAGATGGAGCTAGACGAAAAAGCGTCCGCCGTTTCGACCGCGACCGCGACCGAGTCCGCGATTCCCGCGCCTTCAGCGCAGACAGACAAGGACGGCTATACGACCGTCTCGCACAAGAAGCGTCGTCCGGGCAGCCCGACGGATTCGGGTTCCGTTGGCCCACAAAAAGTAGCCAATATAGACGGCGCGCGCGTGCCGTCGACCGCGTCTATACCGCCGCGAAAACAGAACGGCAATAATAACAATAGCTCCGTCTCGCTCACTCCGTCCGCAGCTAGGAAGCCGCGCCCGCCGCCGCCTGTTACGATACAGGATAAGTCCAAATGGACTTCTATCTCGAACAGTCTAAAGACGCGTAATATTAATTACACGAATGCACTCAGCACTCCGGTGGGCATTCGCGTTAAATGTCCCACGTCGGACGATCACCGCGCTTTGATCCGTTTTCTCACAGAGATGAAACTCGCGTATTTTACGTACGCGTTAGAAGACGAGCGCCTCCTGCGTGTCGTGTTACGCCGTGTCCCGGCCGAAATCTCGGTCGAGGAAGTTACCCTCTCCCTTAAGGAGAAGAATTACCCAGTCCGTGAGAATTACCCACCGTATGTACCGTCCAAGCACTCGCGCCCCATATAATATGGTGCTGGCCATCCTCGACCGGTCGCAGGAGGGCAAGGCCATTTTTTCCCTCACGTCTGTGTGTGGCCTCAACGGGATCACCGTTGAGCCCCCACGCAAGACCCACATCCCTTCGCAGTGCCATAACTGCCAGAGTTATGGCCATTCCGCGAAGAATTGTCATCTTCGCCCCAGGTGCGTCAAGTGCCTGGGTGACCACGCCACGAAGGAGTGCGAGCGCGCTCCTGGCACTCCCGACCCTCCCAGTTGTGTGCTCTGCGGTAACGCGGGTCACCCCGCGAACTATCGCGGATGTCCCCGCGCGCCGCGCACACAACGTCCCCGTCAGGCGAGGCAGGCGCCCAGGCCGTCTGCTGCCGTCGCCCGCCGTCCGCCTCCACCTCTCATGTCCGTGGAGGCCTTCCCGGGCCTGCCGGGCGCCTCCCGCGCCCCGGTAGCGCCCGCACCTACACCGCGCTCGCCACCCTCTGTGCCGCGCGCGGCCCAACCCGGGCGGGCCCCTATGGCCCCCTGGGTCCCCAGACCTCAGCCCCAGACCTCTTCAAGGCCTCTGGCGCCGCCACCTAAGGCGACCCAGGCTCCTTCATCTTCTTCTCTCGCGGAGAAGTTCGATTGGATGGAGCAACTTCTAGTAGAGCACGACATGCAGGAGGTGCTCGCCTTTTACGCCCTGGTAGAAGAGAACCCCCGCGGGGTACAACTCATTCAAGCTCTAGCGCGCTTTCCGGCTATCGGAGCCACCGTACAGCGCCTCGTCCGGTCACAATCATCTAAATACTAGCTTTAAAATTCCCGGGAATTGATAAAGTAAAACCACGCGGTCTTTGCCTCTCGTTTTTTAACGCGAGATCCCTTCGGACACAGCGCGATCTAGTAGCTGACTTTTTACGCGACAGACAGATTGACGTTTTCCTCATCCAGGAAACGATGTTAAAACCGAGCATGCGTAATCCGAGAATCGCGAATTACTGCATAGTTAGAAACGACCGTGTCGCCCGCGGGGGTGGCACATTAATTTATTTTAGGCGGTCGCTTTATTGCATGCCGTTAGATCCGCCCGCGCTTACTCATATGGAAGCGTCAGTATGCCGCGTCGGAATGACGGGCCACTCTGATATTATTCTTGTCTCCGCGTATCTATCACCGAGCAAAGAACTACTCAGATCCGATTTGCAGGCACTGCTCGACTTAGGTGACTCGGTCATTATAGCGGGGGACCTCAATTGCGGGAATGTTATCTGGAACAGTCCGTGTACCTCTCGCAATGGGAGGATACTCGACCAACTAGGTAGGGTGCTCGCTTTTGACGTCATAGCCCCTCCGGAACCCACGCATTATCAGGACAACTGTCGACCGTCAGTTTTAGATGTAGCTCTGTTGAAAAATGTCGTGCTTCCTGTACGACTCATATCAGTCGTACACGAACTCGACTCGGATCATCGCCCGGTTCTATTACAGTTAGGACATAACTCTGACTTTAGCCCGACGCCGATCAGAGTGGCCGATTACGCGAAACTTAGCGAATATTTTAAAAATAGTCCGACGCCCAACAGTTTAGATAGAATTCCGGACGTGTTGGTGTCTAAAGCCGACGCGGATTCGGCCATCGATTCCCTGGTTGATTATCTCCAGACCGCCGTCAGGGAGACCTCGAAAGAGGTACAAGCGGCGAACGAACGCCGTTTTATACTCCCTGATGACGTGAGAGCATTGATCACGGAAAAGAACGCCGCGACTCGTGCTCACGACGCTTACCCGACCGCTGAGAACCGCGAACGCTTACGTGTACTACGGAAAGCAGTCAAGTCTCGTATTTCTGAGATCCGGGGTGACAGGTGGGACAGGTTTCTGGAGGATCTTCAGCCATCTCATCTGGCATTCTGGACTCTCACGCGAAAGTTTAAGTCCGATACGGTCATTCCAATGCCCCCTCTCGACAGAGGCCCCGGGTTGCCTCCCGCGTTCGATAACACTGACAAAGCAGAATGTCTCGCCGCGAGTTTAGAAAAACAGTGTTCGCCAAACACTGATAATACTGACTCTTCCATCATAGAGTCCATCGAAACAGCCGTAGAGCATGCACTCGCGTCTCCTCCGGCGGATACCCTAACCCCGATAACGTTTGACGAAGTCTCGGCCGCCATCAAGCGTCTCAAACCTAGGAAGTCCCCAGGTCCCGATGGGATCAGGAACGAGGTTTTGAAGCTCCTTCCTGACCGCATCATAGCTCTATTGGTCTGCATCTTCAATGCGGCCATGTCCCAGGGTCATTTTCCAGCCGTCTGGAAGAGGGCCGTAGTGATAGGGATTCACAAGCCCGGCAAGAAAGCTACGCTTCCCGATAGCTATCGCCCGATCAGTCTATTAGATACTTTAGGCAAACTCTACGAGCGGCTTCTTCTGAACCGTCTCCAGGTTACGATTAACGACCATAGTTTAATACCGTCCGAACAGTTTGGATTTCGCGCCAAACATTCCTGTCCGGATCAAGTACTCCGCCTCACGGAGTACATATTCGCTAATTTCAATAAAGATCCGCATCCGGAGCCGGATCCGCCCGTGAAAAACACTAATCCGAAACGTACGATAGCAGTATTTTTCGACGTTGCCAAGGCCTTCGACAAGGTCTGGCACGAAGGGCTCATATACAAGTTAAATCAAGCCGGCATACCCGATAGGTTAGTTCACATCCTCCGCGATTATCTAGCCGATAGAACCTTCCGTTTTAGAGTAGACGGCGAACTCTCATCGCCCCGTCCGATACGCTCAGGTGTGCCGCAAGGCTCAATTCTCGCGCCCACCCTCTTCAACCTGTTCATCAGTGACCTACCTAAGCTCCCGGGAGTCGAGGTAGGTTGTTATGCTGATGATACAGTCATCTACGCCTCTGGTTGGCAGCCGAGTAGGCTTAGAGATCGCATCGAAAAAGCCGTTAGCACACTCGGTGATTGGTTTCTTCGATGGCGCATAGGTATTAACCCCGATAAGAGTGCCGCGATACTCTTCGATCCTAGGTATCGCGCGAACAAGCTAAAGCCCATAAGGCTATACGATTCCGAGATACCTTGGACCACCGAGGTCAAGTATCTCGGCGTCACTTTAGATCGACATTTAACGTTTGATTCTCACATTAAGAGAGTGCGAAACAAAGCCGCTATGGTCTTGGGTCGCCTCCATTATTTACTCTGTCAGAAGAGCAAACTGTCCCTCAGACATAAGCTCACATTATATAAAGTCTGTATTCGTCCGGTAATGACGTATAGCTGTCCGGTTTTCGCCCACGCGAGGAATCTAGATACGCTTCAGGTTTTGCAGACCCGGGCTCTGCGTAAAATCACCGGTGCTCCTTGGTTCGTCCGGAAGGCGGATCTCCACAGGGACCTGGAGATTCCGTCCATCTGGGCGTATATTAAATCACTCACTACTAGTTATTTCGAACGTGCCGCGATTCATCCCAGTCCGTTAGTGGTATCCGCCACGAATTACGAACCCGTGCCCAACGCCGGGCGTTATAAAAGACGTCCGCGACATATTTTTATCGACCCTCCCGACGATATCACGTCAGCGAACGATCAGTACCAGCCTGTCCCACGTAATAAAGCGTGCTCACGCCCACGCCCGCGTAACCACAGATCGCGCCGTCGCGGTCTGGGGGTTAACTTCGCTCCCGCACACCCGATTAGGCCTCCCACGGCAGCGGCTCAAGCCTAGGTTCGATCCCTCGGTAGGGAGCCCTTGAGTGCGTTGCTTGCGCGATACGGTGACACACCCATACATCACTGCTACAACACTACACGATCACCTCCACACACGTGCACGCCTACACGCTACACATCTTTGTGGAAGGGTTATTTTGTGAAAGATTTTTTCCCTTATCGAACTGAAAAACTTGTAAATTTTCCGATAAAAATATATGGAGGAGTTGTTGAGGCGGATATGCTGGTACTCATATACGTTTCAACAACTCAAACATATACGAATAGTTAGCTAGGTTAGCTAAGTTAGGTCGCGATTTTTGCATGCAACGGGTAACAGCCAAGCCGAGGTGTGCCGTGCACCCTTGAGCTAGTTACCATTATAAAATCGGCTGAGTGCCTTAAGCGCTCGCCTTAGTAGTCCGGTGAAGCTGTTAAGACCTTGCTAGGTCAATAGCGTAGTCAGTTCGAGAAAAAAAAAAAAAAAAAAAAAAAACCATCAAAACTCCTAGTCATTTGTATGAATTATGCGATTCAATTTTTACTACAATCACTTTGCTTTTGTTACCTAATTTCTATTCTCTCTGTCATTATCTATTCGTTTTTTGAAAACGCTTTGGTTTGTACAAGACGAACTTTTCATACGAAATTGATTGAGTTTATTTTTTCAAAGTTTGTTGTACGCGGAAACTTTACTACGTTCAGATAGATGACTTTGAGAAGTTCGATACACGAGTTAAATTCATCAATTTCAAATCAAAATCAATAAAAGTATACTTCTGAACCAAAATTTACATAATATTCTTGGAATTTACTCAATAAAACAATTATTAAGGCTTCAAGTATGACAAAAGGATACATGAATGTACTCACAGCTATGTAAAAACCAACTAATATCCTACGGGTTGGTAGAAAGTAGCGGAGCGCATATAAGTTTTTTTTTTTAAATTAAAATGTGAAATGATCTCTTATGTATATTTCTGTTGAATATAATGAAATAGATAGTAACAACATATTTCATCTTTAGTTATTTTTATTTTTACATGGAAACACCTTCGTTTTTTTATTACGTTGTTAAAAGTATGTGTTGTAAATCTGAACGCATACCCAGTACAAATAGACGAACTATGTATCTATTAACTAATCAGTGTTTATAGCTTTAAACAAATCAATAAAGTGATCTCTTATTCCTGGTTTCTGAGATATGCGGCTAAACTACCAATAACTATTGATCAACAAAGTTATCCATAAGATAAACTGTCAAATGGCCCGTTGAGTTTTAGTTGAGTCCGAAATGCAATTTGACAAGCTATCGAACCGATAAAACGCTATTGAACAGATAAACTATGAGTACCTCAGAAACCAGGCACTAGTGATTGTTATTGCAAATGAACCTAATAGATTATTTATTAATACATCAAATCAATAAATGTAATAAGAATATTTTAAGGCTCACTTTCGTTTAACATTACAAACGCGAATGCATCGATGTAATACCGCGACACGAGAGATTCCACTTCAAAAGGATCGTTATAGACGTACCAGTATAAAGGATACGGTTACCACTCTTGGTGTGAATGGCTCTTAAAGTATTGAGTATCGTCCGATAAATGGAATATTCCCAGTAAGTTGTTATCGAGTTGTCCGGTATACTGATATTTCATCACCTTATTCGTCATAAGTGGAGTTTCATACGACAGTTCGCTGTATCAGGCTGTACGTGTTTCTAGAATGCGGTTAACCTAACTGACAGTCTGTGGTTTTATATTATATTATAATCTTTAGGGCACATACATAAGGTTCATGTTAGAATGTGGTGTTGGTAAACCAGTATCTCACCACGGATGTCTTGTTAGTTACGTATTATACAAGTTTAACATTAAGGTCTGCGTAGATAAGTAGTTGTTAGGTTTCTAGTTGATCTAGTCTGATACCGGGTTTATATTCCAATTCTCATAAATGAAACGTGTATCGGATAGAATAAGAAACGAATAGGATATATTCTGAAATCTTTAATGTGTTATTTAAACTTCCGTTTGCGTAATCAGTAGAAATTCCACTACTTACATGCTTTACTTATCTGTACGAAGTGTATCATATTATTTATATTCTGCAAGGAATGAACGTTATGTAACTAGACAGCCGACGTGTTAGATGCAGGTAGGGGTTTCTAGTTTTCTACATACGGTGATGACGCATTGGGTAATATATTATGAATTTTGTTTTTAACTCATTTTGCTATAGAACTGCTTACCTGAAAGAAATTGTACTTAGCTTTGTCGAAAAGTGAAATAAGCATATTTTATATTTGCAAGAAAACGTGATCCACTCGTAACAAATTGAGTTACGATAAATGTTTTTTTAATATATAATAGGAGGTAAATGAACAGGTGAGTCACCAGATGTTAAGTGATCTACCGCCGTCTATAGACACTAGCAACACTAGGGTATTGATAAGTACGTTGCCAGCCTGTGTTTGGGGTTATGGAGAGAGAAAGGAGGAGAATAAGGCGAAAGACGGGAGGTGGGTCTCCGGCGCTTTCATGAGCAAACGAAAGTTAACAATGCAAGCACTGTTACTTCACGTCGATTTTTGTAGGTCGGGTGGTAGTACCCCGGTCGAGCCGATCCATCAATGCCTGAAACCAATAAAAGCTTGAGCGTGGCTCTGCCGCTTTACAACTTCGCAGTAACCTTAGCGCATTTATATATCTCTTTTACTTCTAAAGTATTAAATTTGATTAGTAACTCATATGAAATATTCGCTTATTCCTGCGACATCGCTTATTTTAATGTTGGTTTGACGTATCTCCTTTTCTCTACCTTTAAAAATGAGTATGCAAAATTTCACGGTAATTGCTTGACTAGTTAAGACGTGATAGTTTACCGAACACACAAACTCAAATACGTATTTATAATATTAGTTAGAATATGGATATGCTGCAAATAAATGGTTGGAGTTTCTTTAAGAAGAATAATTTTAGAGCATTGTGCCTGAAGGTATCTAGACAATCACAGATAGAGTTAAAAGTCCTTTAGTTACTACGTGTTGAGCTGATCTTCGTGGTTTATAAAGCACACTTTATCAAAGAGAATGCAATGTTATTACTGAGTCAGTAAAAAAATAATAGCGTAAAACATTTCGTCTGGGGTAGCTTGTGACCCACGTATGTCTTTGAAACTCAAGGGTAAAGTTTATAAAACTATGATAAGACCTGTCATGCTGTATGCATCTGAGTGTTGGGCTATGAAAGAGACGGATGAGAGAAAATTACATGTGGCAAAGATGCGAATGTTAAGGTGTGACTAGAATAAGATTAAGAATGAGTTTATCAGAGGAAGTTCCCTTAGTCGCCAAGCCTAATATTAGTATCCTGGGTCTCGAAATATCAAGCAACGTTAAATTTGGTGGTCATTTGGAAGGCAAAGCAAAACTAACTTTAAAAAAGTTAGGTGTTCTTAACAGAGCTGGACAGTATTTCACACCGGAGCACCGCCTTCAGCTTTATAAGGCGCAAGTGCGTCCACACATGGAATACTGTTCTCACCTCTGGGCTGGAGCACCTCAATGTCACCTACTTCCTCTTGACCGTATCCAATGTCGAGCGGCTCGAATCATCGGTAACCAGACGCTTTCCTCAAGCCTCGATACTTTGGCGCTTCGTAGATACGTTGCGTCGCTTTGCGTTCTCTTCAGGATCTACCACGGAGAGTGCTCTGAAGAGTTGTTCGGACTGCTTCCTGCTGTTGAGTTCCGTCACAGAACGACTTGTCATGGACTGAAATTCCATCAGTAACATCTCGATGGTTGGAAGTCCTCCACTGTGCGATTCTCATGTTCGTTTTTCCCACGTACGTCAGTTCTCTGGAACGAACTCCCAGCGGCAGTGTTCCCGGACTATTACAGTTTACAATCTTTCAAGAAACGAGCCTACTCCTTTCTTAAGGGCCGGCAACGCATCTGTGATTCTTCTCGTGTCGCAGGTGTCTATGGGCGGCGGGGATCACTTACCATCAGGTGACCCGCATGTTCGTTTACCACCAATAGCATAAAAAAAGGAAGTTTGAAAGTAGCACTAGTGACAGAGAAGCTGAGGAGTAATAGGTTAGCATGGTATGGGCATGTCATGAGGACAGATGAAAACCATATAACTAGAAAAATGTTGAGTATTATGGTGGATGGATATACGAGTAGAGGAAGACCGAAGAAGGTGTGGATGGATTGTGTTAAAAGATATGTGCGTAAAAGGTGTGAATACTGAGATGACATTTGACAGGAGAGAGTGGAAAAAGAAAAGATGTTGTGCCGACCCTACTTAGGTGGGATATGGGTAATGAAGATGATGATTTCATAGTGTACATAATTTTGCTGTTCAAATAGCAAACGGTGATCTTTGACTGTCGTTTAAGAACTTGAAACCTACGGCCGCCACGTATTATTGTGAAGTGATATTTTCGTAAGATGCTTTTTTTTTCAACGCACATTTTCTACATTTGAAACACGTAATCTGTTTGTAGGTTTGTTACATAACGTTGATGTAACTGACCATAAGGCTGTTTTGCACTCAAGTGGACGATGTCCTAGATTAAGTTTATTATGCATTCGCTTTATCGAAGGAATTTCGATTAACACGACATAACCTGATGAATAATGATCTTTTATGATAAGTTACTTCTATTACTATTCAAGTTAATAGTTACTTTCTTTATTAAATATATGTTTAATGATCTTGTCTTTTACATTGTTATTGTGTAAATTTGTATACTCACATTTGAGTCGTATAAAATCAGAACTGGTAAAGTAGAGACATGGTAATCAATTTCATGAATATCAACGTTTATAATTTAAATATTTCGCTACAAATTTTTTCTTTTTTGTGACGACTTTGATTGGTTTAGGTTCATCAATATATAATAGTTCATGATTATCTATGGCAGGGGTTCTTAAATTGTAAACATAACGGAACACCAACCAAAGACCTTTTATTTTATGAAGTCTCATATTAATGATTACAAATCAACACTTAAATCTATATATGAACAAAGGTTTTTAAGAAATTTATAATATAATTGAAATACATTTATCCTTAATTTTAATGTGTAAAATGTATTTGTTTTACTCTTTTATAAACAATTGTTTTATAGTTTGGTATTCCGGTTTGGTTGTCCGAAAATTGTATGCGTATATTTGGGGTAGCATCCAATCTTGGCCTATATTTTTTTTGCATATTGGCATATTACTATCGACATATATACTATGTCGATTTTCTTCGTAAGCTACCTAATTATTTTTGATATCAAAATCATAATACGTCGTTATTCAGCTTATTAATAATGAAAGAAAAAACACTATCTCCAGTATAAAAATTGCGTACAAAACATACATTTAAAATTTTGTAATAAAGTAATACCGTGACACGAGATTTTTATATATTAGATATTTCATGAACGGTAACATTAATAAATATCTAAATAAAGCATCATTAAAATTTAGTATGAAAATAATGAAATTTCACTTTAAAATTAGTATCTACGGTCTAGTAATTTGATCCACATAAATATTTTAAGCAAGCGTCTTGAACAAAATCAAAATAAAGATAATGTATTATTAATCAAAAGAACCTAAGTCAATTAGGAGGTCTGTATGCTGTAAAGGTCAATGTCGGAAATAGCCCGATGACTTTACCGTTCACAGAACCATGTTATTGTTATTCTAACGACGTAAACAAAACGCAAGCCACGTGGGTCTATAAGTGGATCATCAGGTCTCATTTGCATACTCTGCCTTATGTAATACAATTACTAAATATATATAAGACAGTTTGTATTGACTTTTACATTTATTTTAGCTTTTACAATTGAGTAACACTTATTCCTTAAAAAGAGTTCCTTTTTTCTTACGCGTTTTCAATTTTTTGCAGTTCAATTTTGGCATCGAGTCTTACTAGACGTGCATAGCTCACGCACACAGATACGACAGCTGATAATCAAGGGAACTGTAGTTTACTTATAAAGATTTTGATATATTTTTTAAAATATTACAATATTTTCTTATTATTGATGTTCTACTTTTTGATATAATGGATCCATTAAGTAGTTCAGTAAGGGTCCAATAAGTACGGTGAGATTAAAATATCAGACTTCCAATGTGGAATTTTAGTGCAAAGTTTTATATGTAATATTCTTGAGAGAAATAGAGAAAAAGAGAGATTGGTAAAGAGCGAAAAATAAATAACTAGATTAGAAATTTGAGAGAAATGAGCGTTATAGATTAAGATACAATTTATTATCGATTGATTGAATTATTTAAATCGTTATTAGCTATTTTATTTTGTCTCACAGCCGGCACACAAAAATGAGTTCATTTTGGATTTCGCACTCATTTCAAATAGTCTCGCGTCGCTTGCGTCCTTGTAGAAATAACTTTAAATCATTCAGGTAAGGTTGAATTTGCGAAATTATGAGTATATCACATAACTATAATCACGTATGTATTGTAGGTTTATTGGAGAGTTTTTGTGGGACGGTTTTAAGCGCTACTTTTATTCGAGACTGCGTGTCTTGGGTTTTTATATGTCAATGGCAGTGAGCAATATTTTTAATTAATTTAAATGAAGAGGTGTGTTTTTCCCTGCTATGTTTGTACTAAATGATTTTTTTACAAACCACATTACTGATATATAAAATGCCTTTACTGGGGTAAAAAGAAAGATTTCGATGTAGAAGGGACCTATTAATATACTAATTGTATGTATAGACTTATGCATATAACAATTTGTACTAAAGCTTTAGAGGTTTCGATACATTTTTTTATTCATTAGTAGAAGTATTCTTTAGCAGAAGACTGATTTTAATAATTAACGTTTGTCTACACCTATCTTAAAGTTCAATTATCAAACATTCACTTGTTTTAACAGAAAAAATGACGTGTACCAATCATAGAACAATAATGCAGCAAGTCATTACGTTATTAACACTGCACTCACAAACCGATGAAAAGAGAACTGTTCGACGCAACGTAATTCCACGTTAAACAAGGTCCTGACATGTGGCGTGACTGTACTGCACGTTCATTATCGTTATAAAAGTAAAAGAGTTAGGGGTGTCACCGCAGTTGTTAATAAATCACATAGTAACACGGCCTAGTTGACTGAGCAAATACAATTTTATGTTGGAGTATATTTTTGAAATTTCTTGACCACCAGAATCGTTGGTAATTTTTTTTATGTCATAATGAGACAAACTAATAGATGGGTCACCTGGTGTTAAATTATCACCACCGTCCATAGACACTTGCTACATCAGGAGATTGGCAAGTGCGTTACCGGCCTGTGTTTTGGAGGAAGGGAAGAGGAGAGGTGGGATTCCGGCGCTCTCATTGACCGAACGAAAACAACAATGCAAGCACTGTTACTTCACATCGGTTTTTTATGAGAGGGTGTTATTATCCCGGGAGAGCCGACCCATTCATGCTGAAACCATTTACAACTTCAGCGTGGCTCTACCACCTACAGATTAACTGACTGTTGCCCGCGGCTTCCTTTCTGTGCAAACACTTTAATGTTACCCGGTATCTATGTGTGCTCTTTCTTAATCAATCATAGTTTCTTTTTTAACGAAATTCTCTCGTATATCCAGTACTGAAAACTATATTCAAAATATCGAAAACTATATGAGACGCACACATTTCACGAAACGACTCGTATGCCAGCTGTTATACTTTGATGATACTCTATTAGTAATTATTATACAAACAACAAGAATTGTATAAAGTTTGAACACTAACGCCAAACACTAAAGTTGGAGTGCCTATTCTAATGGTAATCCATCAACCGGCGTTGAAGTTTATTGAACTTAAATATATCAATATACAATTATATATGTACGTATATATATGTATGAAGAGGAAAAACAATACTCATTTTACATACGTTATGGACAAAGCAATTTAAAAATGTTCGGTAGAGTATTTAATATATATGAGTTCTAACATTTTTTATTCAATAACCATTGTACTCTCCTTTTTCACCATAATCACAGTTGATTGGAATGCGGTCACAGATCATACAACTTTATGCTCTGATTTAAAAAATAGTCGTAGCATTTAGCTGAATAAATTCACCATATGGGATTTAATTGACTGTCTTTCAAATTTAGTCAAATCTAGGCGAATACCCATGAATGCTTCACCACAATGCTTTGCTTTGTTACTATTACACAATGCAATGTTTTACTTCATCGAGAGATAATTGTATCACAACGGAATCACAAACTGTACAGAATTATTATCTAGAGTTCAGTTATGTATCTTCACAAGCACATTAAGAAAACTGAAGCTATAACATGTAGCACTAGTCAGGACGACATATCGCCAAAATGCCTTTCCGATCCGAGCAATGTAAATATTTTAATTCTTTAGACAATAATCTAGATTTATCTTCAGATAATAATATCATGCCTTAGAACATGTTTAACTAGAGATTTTTTCCATAATCTTAACTTTGTGTATGTAATCATGTTTTTATTTGTACATTTACATTGATAGCTGTCTTTTCTTTCTTTGTTTATTTATTTAGTGAAATTCTGTAATTAGCCTTTGTATGTTATTTATTTGTTATTTCATTAATTTTAGCTGTAAGTTTTCCTAAATAAATAAAATAAAAATAAAGAATATTATAGCACACTCCCCACTGAAAATTTCCCTTATGATCAGGCGATATTGTAATCAAAGTTAAGAATCGTTAAAATACAATATAATTACTGAAGTACTTTATATCTTCGGATATAATAGCTGGTTATACGTTCAACATACAATAGATGGCGCGAACGTCGTTTCAAGAATTCAGTGCATTTTATGCCTTAGGCGATATTTGCAATGTACTTTTCAGGACAAATTAAGAGACAGGAGTATGAGTTCATATCTATACACTTTTATTTTTAAATTTAGCAGTAATAGAAATATATAAGTCAGTCCACAAATATAATGTATATAATATGCTAAATTACTGAGAACTATTAAGAGTATTCTCGTTTGAAGTTATAGATAACAGGCAATTGTATAATAATAAAAAAAAATGCAGAAATTCTAGATTGTATAGTAAAGTTTCATAACATGTTGTATTCCTGGTATCTTTGTAACAAGCTAGTGATTTTTTAGAGCACGTAATTTCATACCAAATAAACGGCTGACGGGTGACGTGACTACACTGCACGTTCGTTATCTCTACAAAGACGTAAGGGATAGCTTTATCCCTGATCTTTTAAATAAACTACGAGATCAAAATAAGTAACGGCATACGTTGCTTTAAAGTTCTCGATCCGAAATACATATATGCGTGTTATACACAATTATGAAGCGTCAGTTTCTATCTACTTTTACTTTTATCCTTCCGTGACTAAGATCACGATCAGAATACTAATCTATACATATTATAAAAATGAATTGTCTGTATGTAATATTTTTTTATTGATTGGGTATGAAAGTATTGACGCTTCTGATAACAAAAATGCAATTTTTAAAATTTTTGTCGGTCTGTCTGTATGTCTGTTTGTCCGAATGTCCGAAACGGCTGGACTGATTCTGACGGGAATTTCACTGACAGATAGTGAAATTTCAGCGGGTTACTTAGGCTACTTTAAATTAGACTAGATATTAACGGCGGCTTCGTCAGTAGTGCTATCTCCAAAGCGGTTGGACCGATTTTCACCAAACTTTCACCAACAGGTAGTAGATATTATAATAAGTAATTTAGTTTATTTTAATTTAAACTAGCTGTTAATCGTGGATTTGCCAAAAATACTAGCTCTAAAACGAATACACCGATTTTCACGAGACTTTCACTAGCAGATAGCTGACCTTATAAAAAGTAATTTAGTGAATTTTAGTTTATACTAGCTGTTAACCATGGTTTCGCCTGCAGTGCTATCTTCAAAACGGTTAAACCAATCTTTACGAGACTTTTACTGGCAGATAGCTGACCTTATTATCATAAAAATATTCTGTTAACGTTGCTTCTATATTTCACTAACAACGGTCCGCGATTTTGTCCGCGTGAATAATAATATCGAACCGCTCAGAGAAGAGTTATAATGAGACTGGCTTTTGGTAGCAACTTCGCCCGCGTCAAAGAAGATTCGTTATATCCCGAACAGTATATTTTTTCTAAGTAAAAGATACCCTTTGTCCTATCCTGTACACCTAGTAACTTGAATGTAAACTTTTATGACGATTGATTGAATTGTTGAGACATGAAAGCGTAACAAACTCATTTTCGTATTTATAATATAAGTAAGAATTGATTAAAACGTTCCCAAGAATATAAACAGTATTTTATTTATTTTATTTATCAGACAACAAGGGTCCACAAAAACAAATTACATACATTAGTACTAAATTAAAAATTAAATTAAATAACTAAATTAATATGTGCCTTTATACAAATGAATATGAAATAGGATGAAAAGATGAACATCACAATATTATATGACAACAGATAGCCAGTGTTTCATAAAAGGACTGTCGTACATGTTTGCCATTGTTCTCATTATATTATTGGGACTATCACGAAGTCTACCCAGGATGGATGCTATTCTCTTACGGATTATAGCAAAGAAATCATCAACCCTAGCATTTGCAAACATCCCGGAAGCACTACAAAATCGTGGTAATCCCAATAACATTCTAAAAATATTATTATACTGGACACGCAATGCATTAATAGTCCCCTTACTGAAGTTGATCCATAAGCTGCTCGTGTAAAAACATTGACAAAATGCTTTGAATAGTTGGATTTTGACTTCATCACTACAGCGAGCAAACCTACGAATCAACATATTCCCTCTAACTGCGAGCGCTCTACGTTCTCTTTCTATATCATTATTGTCTTTCATGTCCACCGTCATAATGTGGCCCAGATATTTAAATTCATATACTCTATTCAAGGGTATACCATAAAGATTTATAGGGGGTACGTCTTCTGAAAAGTTTTTACCAGCAGTGAATACCATATATTCACTTTTTTTGATATTATACTTTAAGCCATGTTTATTAGCATAGGTCTCACAGACAAGTAACAGTTTTCTTAGAGCACCAACTGAAGGACTGAGGAGTACCATATCATCCGCATAACTTATATTATTAATCATCTGATTATCTATCGTGCATCCTGCATGAATTCTGCATAACTCATGGATAAGATCATTTATATACAAGTTAAAAAGTTTTGGGGAACTTATACCCCCTTGTCTCACCCCACAATCCAACCTGTATATATCAGAGGTATCTCCAGCCCATCTTACATAATTTTCTTGATGTCCGTACCAATGTCGAAAAATGTTAATAAGTTCGTGTGGTAAACCGGTATTCCTTAACTTCCTCCATAATATGTTATAGGAAACTAGATCGAAAGCTTTGGTTAAATCTAGAAAACAGGCATAAACAGGTGTTTTTCGGCTAGTATAGTACCTGACTGTCTGCTTAAGAGCTAGAATGGCATTCTCTGTTGATAGTCTGGGTTGAAAACCGAATTGAGCATCATGTAACTTAATATATTTATTTAACTGAGTATCCAGTAAGCCATCAAATACCTTAGCAATTATAGTAGCTAGTGAAATTGGTCTATAATTATTTATGTCAGAAACATCACCTGTTTTATTTTTAACAATAGGAACTACTACCGTTTTCATTAGATCACGCGGAAGGTAAGAATGCCTTATACATAAATTGTAAAACATACAAAGTACTCTATCCAAATGAAACCCTGCATATTGGAGGTGCTCAATACTGAGCCCATCATGACCGGGTGATTTTCCACGAGCTATGTTTTTTATGATATTTTTAATATCGCTACTTTTGAAAAGAATAATATTTTCACTTTTCTTGTGCTCTTTATCTTCCTCGATTTCAATGATTTGATTTGATATATGTTCCGTTTTAACTTTAAAATGTCGCATGAAATTATTTGCGATACATTTAAAATCATTTACACCATCTATGCTCATAGGCAGACCAGGTTTACCATTGAGTTTTTGAGTACTTTTCCAGAACTGACTGAATTTTTTATTACTGTAATGAGTCGCAATGATATCCATCTGTATCTTCTCCTGATTTTTTATACACCATTTCAGCCGTGACTTAAAATATCGACGTGTACATTTCATTCTTTCAAAAATGTTTCCTGCACTTGGTTTCCTAAATAAAAGCCAAAGTTCAAAACTAAGTCTAGCATCAGTATGAGCTTGCCTAACATGCCGATTCCATCCTACAATATTACATTTTTTACATGGTGGCTTATTATATGAAAGAATTGCGGCATCCGAGAGTACATTTACTATATTCTTGTATAGATTATCTAATATTGTATGGTGCTCAATATCATCGCATAAGTTATAAGAGCATTCATAACATTCACTGGGAAAATCTATGTCTCTTAACTTATTATTACACAGATTATTATACATATTAATTTGTTGTTTATTTCTTATACCCCAGATAACTTTATTACATTCAATATTTCTGTGATACAATTTCGGCTTGATCAAGCTCAGATTACATTCAATAAGAATAGGAAAATGATCCGAAGAGTATACATCATATAAAACTTTGATACTTCTCACAGTATTCCATGCAGACTTTGTTACTAAACAGTGATCTAACCATCTTTTAGAATTAAAAACATCACTTATATATGTAAAAGTATTACTATCAAAACCTAAAATTTTCATATCAGCACTAAACCACTCTTGTTCATTACAAAAAGACAATAACTCCCTTCCGAATAAATCTACAGGATGCGCATTAAAATCACCCAGCATATATACATTTTCTAGATCACAACTGTCTATTATAGAATTTAATGCACCTAAACATTCTGTAAAAATAGGTAAATTTTCCATACTATCAGTGGGCATATATACACAGCAGACCAGGAATGATCCAACGTTATTTACTACTTTAATAGCAGCAATCCTATTATTATTGGTCTCTATTCTTACTACGTTTTGAAATAAAGCCTTACGCCACAATATTGCAACACCACCATATGGTCTTCCACGAAGGATACCTGATGTAGTATCAACTGCTGATAGGCCTGTATATGCAAAATCCTCATGTATTTCTCCTAATATAGGTATCTCATGTGGTAACAACCAAGTCTCTTGTAATGCTATAATATCTGCTTTATCACACAAGGATTTAATTTCATAGATTGAAGTTTTAACATTACGACAGTTAAAAGATACTAAATTAATAATATGGGTATTCATTATAAATTACTGTGTCGAAGATTCACGTTTCAAATGATTAAATGCACCCTGCTTTGGTTTACGAAATACGTATCGTCTAAATGATATACCGCAAGGCCATAGCTTATCATTTAAGAATAACTCTAATTTGCATTTGGAAACAAATAATTTGTAAGAGTCATAATCTCTTTCTCGTTTCATGTTAATCTTCACTAATGAAACTTTCTCCTTAGTTTTTTCATGTATATAATCAATTATATCTTTTTCCAGTACATCCTTATGGACATTGGAAATATAGAGAGGTATTTTCGTATCTGCAGCCTTAAATTTACTACCTGGGTCTGGTTCTGCTTTACCTTCTTTGTTTATGAATCTATTTCTCAATCGCCTTTTCTGTACCATAGTCCAATCCCCAATGCCGTTTTGCTTTTTCCATTCTTCCCCATTATCTGTTACTGCTGCAAATGATAACCGTTCTGCTGTCGTATGTGTACTATTTTTGTTACTTTTTATGAATACTGGTGTCGGTACTTTTATATCATTATCACAATCGTCATACACCGGTCTTACAGTAACTAATGACGAGGTACACGAATGCAAGGATTCAGAAAAATGGTCTGTCACATTATTAAGTGACTGAGAACAAGATACACCAGATGGTGATTCATCTATCAGTAATCCTTCCTCAATAAGTGACGTATTATTAAAGCATGGACTAGTACGAGATGATTCCATCGGGGCCATATTAGAATGCAACTGTTGAAAGTGGAAATTAGGTGAATTATTAAATACAGATGTATTATCATTAGCTATTGTTGAAGGAAGCGAGGAAAGTGATAAGTGATCATCATCAAGATTTAGTGATTCATTTTCATGTGTTGATAATGCAACATCACTGGGAGTTAAAAATATTGGTTCATTTTGTTGTATATTACACGTATCAGACTTTTTGTTAACATAACTCCCTGTATTCAAGAATGATGTCAATCTATTTTTATTACATGTAGATCTCTGAGCTTTTAACTGTTTAATAGTTACATAGCTTTGTTTTATTTCTTGTATCTCAGATTTTAGGTAAACAATATCTTTTAATAACAAAGAAACATCTACATGATCAAAAGTCACTGGAGGCAACTTAGACAAATCCTTAGCTACAAAAATAGGTATTAACTCTGGATCAGTGCCCTTCAACAGCGAAATAATATCTTCGATATCTCTCTGTAATTTGCCATCCTTTCTCCGTGATACCATTTTCTTTTTTGGTTTTATTGAATCAAAAAGTAATTTCTTTGCATTATCTACTTCTTCGCTTTTAAAAGCAGAAACACATATTCGAACCATACTTTCATTGTCCATAACATCCAATTTATTTTGTATGAATGCAAGGACTTCACATATCACAATGTTACAGTTAGCACATTTCAATATTTTCGAGGACATTATTCTTCACTTTAACAAGTAATAATAACACAATGTAATAATGCAATAAATTGTACATTTATATAAATTTCATCATGATATTGTATTTATTTTAAATTACAATATTTGCATAAAAATATCATGACAATGTCAAACGTCAACATTTAGGACTATCGATCTTATATAAATATAGAGAAGAAGAGAATAATATACGATGCCTTAAGTTGCCTTGATATTCGATTTGATTCCATCCCTTACTACAAAGTTTCCTTGTCACTTACAATGATGTTCTTAGTACTTATAAAGCAAAAAGACATCTTAACTATGCTATAATAGAACCTAATAATATTACTAAGCCTTTGAACTTACCAAAACATTATTAAATATTGTCGTTATTATAATAAGCGAGAGAACAGTTCAGCGCCCGTAATTTCATAGTAAATTCGCTTTTGACACGTGACGTGTGACGTAACTGCAGTGCACATTTATTAGTGCCATTAAAGCTGAAGGCGTTAGTAATGTCGTCGGTGATATAAATCTATTAGAGTTATTTTAGTTTATGGAGAAACTCATTACGAACTTAATCAATTAGCAAGACATTTAAAAGAATTACCAAAAATACTATATCAAAATAATGTATCGTGGGTAATGGTATCCTTTAATTTGTTGCTGGACGGAAACGTTTCTAGAAATTTGGTATCCGTGTCACGCTTATACGCTGACCGATAAACTAACCAGTATTGATCAGATAACTCGCGAGTTCCTAGAAAAAAATGTGGGCACTCGAATCCCATATAATCAGAAATTCGGTTAGAATTAAAATAATGTAAACTGTAGCAATCCATTACGTTATTTGCTTTGGGCTTTAAATTTTGCAGCATATGCCTGATGCGGATAGAAAACAAGTATTTTAATTGAGCTCTTACTACGTTTACAGAGGACTACTTTTTCATTGTATTACTGTGGAGAGATAAAAATTTTAGTTTTATTTTATACTCTTGGCGCGACTTCGTCCGCGTGCAATAGTTATTTTGGGCTAACCCTAACTTTAATTCCCAAATTCATTCACGTAGAAGATGAAAATGTTTAAAAAAATGTTAACTCCGGTTTTGAAACACTTTTCATTGGTGATTCAATCATATTTGTCTTAGCGTTATGATATATAGCATATAGTCTTGCCCGATAAATGAGCTATCCAACACTGACATAATTTTTCAAATCGGACTAGTAGTTCCTGATATTAGCGCGTTCAAGTAAATTCTTCAGCTTTATAATATTAGTATAGATAAAAAGACTGGGACGATAATTATATAAATATTAACTATACTAAAGGCATTGCGGCTTCTTTCTTTTAAAAGTTGGTTATATTTTCCTAATTGATCACTAGTATATATTAACTTTTTAAGCTATTTAAATAATCAATATCGTAAGATTATACTTCATCCTAAGTTTACAAAACGTGACTAATTAACCATTAAAATAAAGAGTATCGAATTTCTTTATTTGTTTATTCCTAGCGTACATTTAATAAATAAAAAATTCTCATTTTTTTCTAATACCTTCTAGTGTAGTCCAGAAAGCATTACTAAGATCTGTCAGATGCCTATCAAACTTATCAAATAACAAACGTTAATTTAAAATAGTGCATATCTTTGTGAGATAACTTTCGATAAACAGAAGTTAAGTTATTATGAAGTGATTATATATACTGGGTTCACAATTTAAACTTGCCAACTCAGTGTGCAGGGTGCCTTCGCCGAGTAATTTGATATTAAACACGTAGTTGACAGGTGACGTGACTGCAACGGGTTGCTGTCACGCGAGCTAGCAGCTCTCTAGGGTTGTAATAAATTACTATATTAAATGTTAAAAATAACAATGGTTAACGATAATAGCAAGGTAAAATAATAATAATACATGCTTACTGTACAATCTCCACTATATTAACAAAAAAATATTTCATTATTAAATTAAACGAAAGCAGAAAAAAGGTGTGAACAAAGAATCTGCATAAATAAACAAAACTCTATGAAACAAAACGTTTAATAAGTTCTATTTACAGTGTAATCTATACACACTTATACTAATTTCAAGGGACCGATCATCTTTTTTATCGTTATAAAGAGTTGTCGTTATATGGACGGAAGAGAACAAATAAATAGCTTTATGGTGAACCAACCAATTAAACTAATTTGTACGTTATAGAAAGTTTTTCGTTATATCAAACGACGTTATTAATAGTTTAGACTGTATATAGTAGTAAATATAATATTGCTGAAAATAAATAAAATGTCGGGTAGTTATACTGCAACTGCCTATGTAGGGGGCGGCGCTCGCCGTATTGACTCACTCTTTCGGTGGCGGTCGTAGCGTGCAGTAGCTTTCTCCGAACACGTGTCGGTTATTTAAAAGTGATTAATTGTTAGAATGTATTCTTAACAGTTTATATTCTAAATTGGCCAGTCCCATTTTAATTTTTTATAATCAATATTTGTTTCTATCTCTTACATTATATTTATATCAAACTAGCGTTTGCCCCCGGCTTTTTTCACGTTAATGTACATTTAATATATCCCTGTAAACAGTACATGTTTAAAATGAAACTTCTTATAGAAGGTTTCGAAATTCTGATCCGCCAACTTTGTGTGACAAAAAGTGATCGGGGTAAACACTGTGTCGGGTATTGATGGAAACAACGATTTTTGTCCGATCACCAATTAAAAGTAATGTAGGGTGCGGACAGTACTTGGATGTGTGACTGCTTGCGAACTCCGCGACACGTTGGATTTTTGTTGTATTTTTTTAATTCCGTGTAATACAAAAGATTCACTTCTATCGTCTCTTTTTACAACATGCCTTGTTTTTTCTGCAGAAAAGGTATCCTATGTCCTTTTTTTTTGGATTGGATTGGATGCACAGAGATGAGTCAATTCCAGACATCACCATCGTTCACATACTGATCCACTTTATATTAGCCTTTTGAGACCAAAACCCGCTTGATATGACGCTTAAATTCACAATCCGGCAAATCGGTAATATCCTTTGGAACTTTGTTATAGAACCGTACACTATTTCCCAAAAAAACTATTACTAAGTCTAAAACGTAATTTAAACGTGAAAGCACAACAAACCAACAAACAAACGCAAATTTTGCATTTATCATATTAGTTTGAACTAGTTAAAATACTTAATTAAATGATTAAATAAATATAATAAGATTATTGATTTTTTTGTGATTACAATATTCACTTTTTTTAAGTCAAAAAACTGATTCGGAAATGTGTGTATACATACAATTGTTTTTTTGCAAATATTATAAAAAAACACATAAAAAATGTTAATGGAATTCAAACCCGGAATAGATTGTCTTTGTACTTGTAAAGAACTGATATGATATGTAGTTAGTAACGAATTTTTATTCATATTATATTAAGGCATTAAAAAATTTGTAACAACCCTAAGCAAAATTGCGTGTAGGGGATTCACGTAGTTTATCAGCTAATACCTCATGTCTAGGACTGTGTGACTAGAGACTAACAACTTTTGCGGTCTCGAAATCACATTAGCAATTTCAAACTAGACACAGTAACTATCTGAGATATGCATGAGGTGTCGGCAAATTAATACAACTTTTATAGTCTATAACTTCTATTAATAAAACGGAGGCATTTACATATTTAAATATAAATAAATATCAGTTTATATTCTTAGCAATTACCATAGCGGTTTACAGGATACGTTCTATCTAACCGTTTTTGAGAAACAATTATCATTTGAAGTTTTGCTATCATTCACAACGATTTTAACTAAGGTTTCAGTTTGTTCGTCCATCCATTCGAATTTTTTCGCCTTCTTAATTTGTACGTGACTTTGGCGGTTAATTACTGCAATTACGAGATCTGGCTGAGTTTTTTTATAATATATATATAATAGTGCTCAGAGGAGGCCAGTGTGAAGCTAATTTAATCAACCTTAAAAATCTTCTCTCTAAAACTATTCTGTTCGGTAAAAAATCTTAAGAGCTTGAATTTCATTAACAATCGTTATAGTTCAGCCCATTTATATTCAAAAATATAAATAAAAATCACGATATCATTACAAAATGGTTTAATACGTATTGAATGCTTGCTTTAAAAAGGTTTAAATGGACCGTTTTCGCTGAATGTGCGCCATCTTGCTCTTTTGTCTCGCTTTGGCTAGGTTAGGTTAGACTTGCGAAAAAAGGATAACGCGAACTTGTCTCGGGCGAGCGCGGTGCATTTTGTACGAAACCTTATTAAAGCAAGTATTTAATACGTATTTAACTTTTTTGTAATAGCACCGTCAATGCTTCATATTAAGATCTCCGGGGACCACTACATCTTCTAACATACTGATATTTCGTCGTTTACAAAGTGAATTTGGTGTAATGTACAATAGAATCAAATATGCACTAGGGCAGTACCTACTTTGTTGCAAACTCTTGGTATTGCAGAAGACGTATGAAACTATGACAGAGCAGTCAATGTAATCCATTCGTTACATATATGAAAGTACAGGAAACACCTAGTTAGAAACGAAGACATATATGTGTTGATTAGTCAAAATGATTATATTAACAAACTGTTTGTTAGAATAGAATGCTTTATTTCATCATTTGTTATTAAGAATTAAACAAACAATTAACTTGAATTAAAGTATCAGCCCGAATTACATTATAATTATAAGATTATGACTGTACGTACTAGTGTTAATTGTAACACTTTCGCAAGCATTTTTTATATCAACAAACAATTCTTAGCACAATAATTTAAGAAATATAATACTACAAAGTAAACCTTTACACGTAATTAGAAATATAGGATTACAGAACGTATTTTATAATTAAAATTGTGTGAGTTGTGTATGTCTTCAAATACAGATTGTTTAAGGTCTTTTTGTAGGTGGAAGTGCCACACTGATGCTATAACTGGTTTCAACATAAATGGGTCGGCTTGTCCGGGATAGTACCACCCTCTCATAGAAAACCGACGTGAAGTAACAGTGCTTGCATTGTTGTGTTTCATTCGGTCAGTGAAAGCGCCGGAGGCCCACCTACCTCCCTCTCCCTTCCTTCTCTTCCCCTTCCCCTTCCCGCTTCCCCATCAACACAGGCTGGCAACGCACTTGCGGCTCGCCTGGTGTTGCAAGTGTTTATGGACGGTGGTGATCACTTAACATCAGGTGACCTACCTATTCGTTTGCCTCCTATAATATAAATAAAAATATCAACAATGAAGGAATTATCAAAAATACACGTGGATTTAACTTATTTTTCAAATAATGTGAATTAATTAAAAAAGTGTGTGTGCATTTATGTACACGCGTTACAAGTTATACTTCTTTGGCGTAACAAGATAAATATGTTTTCAAAAATTTTATCTTTCGCCTTATTCTACGTTTGTAGAAAAAATTACACTAACAATAGAAAAAAGGTATATATCATTGAAAGTTTTAATAAAAAGAAATATAAAGAAACAAATTGTTGAAATAAAGCAAATTTCAGGGTGTCGGTTTTTCGTGAAGGTATGCGCGCGCATCGTAAAAATTTACTCTCGTCATTTTTCCCTAACGCGCCAAAAGAAGTATAACTTCAAAAAGCTGCCCTTAGAGAAAAATTGGATAGGATTTATATTAGTGAGATTTGTAAGTGTACAGCGAAATAGATCAATAATCATTTTCATTCATTTTGGCTACTTGACTAATGATATAGCATAATAATGGATAGGTACAATTATTACCTATTTAATAGTGATTATTTTGTCCAATTATAAATGTTTTTTTTTTTTTTTTTTTTATAAAATTCACTGCATTGAAGATATCGTTTTAAGAATAATATTACAACACATCTTCGTAAATATATTCTTTGGCGCATGGTATAAGGAATTGAGCTAAGATGATCCCGTTGTAAATTTAAATGTTAAAGCTCGAAACCGTTTTAAAATATATAAGAGTGTAATAAGTGTCATGGTTCTACAGTATTTTAGTGGTACTCTTAAAACTACTTACTTCATTAACAACTGTATTAATATAACGTTAAAGTTAAATATCGTTTATTTTGTGTATTTTAAATTGTTTTTTGTCGTAATAACAAATTATATGACTATTATTGCATTCAGACTTGACATAATTGAATTTAATAACATTTTACATTTTTAGTCGTATAACTCAAAATAATTTGAATATATGTACAACATATTATTTTAATTAGATGAGATATATATAAATTTACTACTCTGTTTATGGTTAAAAAATTGCAGTATTTTTTTTCGTATCTTTTAGTCACTATCGGTGTTACTACAAAAAAGTTAAATACGTATTAAACTTGCTTTAAAAAGGTTTCGTACAAATTGCTCCGCGCTCACCCGAGGCAAGTTCGCGTTATCCTTTTTTCGCAAGTGTAGCCTAACCTAACCAAGCGAGACAAAAGAGCAAGATGGCGAACATTCAACGCGGTGCATTTATAACGTAACCATTTTAAAGCAAGTATTCAATACGTATTTAACTTTTTTGTTATAACAGTAAATATGTTTTGAACGGTCTTCTTGTTGCTAATCGACTGATGTAAGACTCGACCGGAGCAAAAAGGTTTCATAGAATAGTCAATAACATTTAGTATTATGATCTCTACAAGCAATATCATACCTACAGAATGAAATGGCTTTCTCAATTGAAGAATTGCTATCTAAGACACTCTATTTTATAAGAAGGAATTGCTTAATAAAGTATTTGCGTATGTAATTAATTTCTGTACAATATATTTTTTAATCAAAAAAATAATATTGAAATACCTTCTGCTTGTCGCACTTCATATGTACTATTTTATTTATAAGCAGATTATCTTTTAATAATCAGGGGCAGCAATCTTATAGCGGAGGCTTCAATTTAAAATTAACAACATTTTTGTAAGTGATAGAGCCACGTTGAAGCTATAAATGGTTTCAGCATGAATGGGTCGGCTCGTCCGGGGTAGCACCACCCTCTCACAGAAAACCGATGTGAAGTAACAGTGCTTGTATTGTTGCGTTTCGTTCGGTCAGTGAGAGCGCCGGAGACGCTCCCCTCTCCCATCCCCTCTTCTCAAACCCCTCTCCCTTTCTCTCCATTCCCCCAAACAAAGGCTGACAACGCACTTGCGACTCCTTGGGGTTGCTAGTGTCTATGGACGGCGGTGATCACTTAACAACAGATGACCCATCTGTTCATTTGCCTCCTATATTATATAAAAAATATTGTTTCAACTATTCATTAACACATTATCCTTTTCTAAAAATGTCTCACACTTTTTAGTTTGTTGTTGATGTTTGCTATGTTGACAAAGAACGTTCTAGAATCCTTCAGAATTTAATTATTCAGAACATGTAATCTCTCTTATTACAGGTATAGTATTAAATATTTATGGAGACAATAAAATTCAACGCAGCCGTAACACAAACCCAATTATTACACGTACGTATCTCATCATTTGGTTTTAAAATTTAATATTATGTGATAATAAGCAAGTTGAAAACGCGCACTAATGATAGTATTCATAGTCTCAAACGTGTAATTAACACAAACTCTCCTGGATGTGATATAAATTACTTTAAATTCAACTCGTAAACCTAAGTCGGATGTCGAGCGCGTTCTGAACGATGCTTAAAGATAAAGGTTGTAAACTTTATTGGCTTTATTACGTTTACGGCTTGTGGCAAAAACCGATCCCATAAGAAGCCACGGCACTCGAGATTCTTAAAAAAATGTAAGCCGTTATGCAAATGCTATGGGAAACTGTGCCATAGGTTATAAATCTTAGAGCGTCAATTTGAATGACGGACTGCGGCGTATGACGTTCTTTAAAAGTTGAGGGCTGATCATAAACGCGGAGACATCTTTGATGTGCGCCCTCTCGCCTGGAGCACGGAACACTCATAGATAAAGTGCATTTCGATATAAGAAGTTTCTAACATAGTTTTAAAGTGAAATTTATGGGTATGAAATTATTTTTGCCTGTGAAGAAAAGGCGCGTCTTTTGACCCGGGAAAATAGAGGGTCGCAATAAAACTCGTAGTTTTTATGTGATGTCGGGAAAAGGATTTTTATACGAAATGAGCTTACGAAATTTTATGGATTGTTGTTTTATTAAGTGTTTTATCAATCTCAATCCATAAAAACATGTTTTTTTTTCTCAAACTGACTACGCTATTGGCCTAGTAAGGTCTTAACAGCTTCACCGGATTACTAATAAAAACATGTTTTTTTTGTAATATAACCTTATTTGGTCAATTATATATTTTAGCTCCACGGTATAATTTTCATTAAACAAACACTGGCCATATCGCGTGGTTTCAGTCGCGTTTAACTTTTGAGCACCTCATACTTCATTCTCTTCTAATCTATACATCTATACTTAATATTATAAAGAGGTAAACACAAATAGTTTCTGACTTTGTAGGAGGTAATCTCAGGAACTACTTGTCAGATTAAAAAAAAAATCTTACAGTGTTATATAGCTCATTTATCGAGGAAGGTTGTAGGTTATATCATCACGCTAAGACCAATAGGAGCGGAGTACCGATGAAGAATGTTTCAAAATCAGGGGATTTTCCTTTTGAGAGCTTCCGCTGCGTGATAGTTAGCTCAAAGTAACTATTTCATGCGAACGAAGTCGTGGGTAGAGTCTAGTATTGTATAATAACTTCACTACCCCTAACGTGAGCATATAATTCCCAATACAACAAATACAATCAATTCAGAACAGCAATTTTATATATTAGTTCGTCGAAAAAAACAGAAAACAAACTACTACATTTTGAGCTTTGTAATATTAGTATCCATATTAATATAAAATACAATAATAATAACAAAAGTAAGTTCGGAACTGAATATCTCCAACCAATATTTTTGTACCTATAAAGAATATTCATAGCTAAAGTAATAACACAATTGACTACGTAGGCAATGCATTATATATTAATAACCTCATAATAATATGGCATCGAGAAATACATTATTTATTGTATTTTTATCTATTTATCTAGCAAATGTTCATCATCTTATGTTTATTTACGACTAGTTGTACCCGCGGCTTCGTCCACATGAAACCTAATGTGAAAAACAGTGATTAATAAAGACATCTGAGTGTATTAAGTCCATTTACTTACCTACTTTTCTCTCGTACTTACGCCGCATCGTCATTAAAATTACAATTACTTTTGACAGAGTTCACCGGTTTTGATAAAACAAGGACTAAGTTGTTCTTCCAGATATGCTTTATGATTTTCTGTGTGGTTTTATTGTAAACCCAGTACTTTAGCAGTGATACGTGTTCATACAGACATACAGACAGTCTGACAGACGGATAGGCATTTTTTAGTAATTTTAGTAGGTGGTAGAGCCATATTGAAGTTATAACTGGTTTCAGCATGAATGTGTCGACTCGTCCGAGGAGTACCACCCTCTTTCAGAAAACCGACGTAAAGTAACATTGGTTGCATTGTTGCGTTTCGTTCGGTCAGTGAGAATGCCGGAAGCCTACCTTTCCTTTTCTCTCCCTTTCTTCTCTCCCTTCCCACCATTACCCTATCCCTCTAAACATAGGCTGGCAACGCACTTGCAACTCCGCTGGGTTTACTGGTGTGTATGTATGGACGGCGGTAATCACTTAACATCGGTAAACCGCCTGTCCTTTTGTCTTCTAAATGATATAAAAAAAAATATCTAAAAGTGATTGAAATGTATTTTATTACATATTCCTAAATATCTATAACATTTTTTTTCATGAAAATCGAACATGAACAAACACGTTACATTTAAATTCATATTATATGTAATGATGTTGCCAGTTAGCCTCCCTATCTCTGTATTTGGAAATAATATATATATATATATATATATATATATGATGATGAATATCTTTTGAACGCTTAATTTAATCGCCAAAACATAAGATACCATTTTTATAGAGCAGTTAATTTGCTACAAAAATTTCTATTGCCCATTCAATAATAGCCATTTCTTGTCGAGTTATAAAATTCATGAACAAAAGTGACATTTGACTTAAAATAATCAATCTTAAATCTTCAATATTAGTGAAATGGTGAGGTTTACGGAAAAAACATAAGATACCTTTTTTGTAGAGCATTAAATTTCCTACAAAATTCTTAAAAAAAAATTTTCTGTACGACCAATTAATGATGAGGAATGAATTTTTTTCTATTGGACTGAGAAAAAAATGAAAAACTGCGATGCGGAGGATCTTCCTATTAAAATTAAGAGTTCACATTTGGTGAGAATTTTTTAAGGTGCCTAGTAACCCATTTTTCCGTATTAATTGTAAAAAAAAAATAGTTGATTTTTTTGACCCACCCTAATATATATATATATATATCTTGTGTATATTAAGTGTATATTCTTTCCAAATAAATATTCCAAGATATAGTTATATAACAATCACAGGCTGATTCGAACAATCGTAAATCCACATTGAAATTATTATAGGAATGTTTTAACAAGAAAATTGACCTGTAAACTATCTAAAGGGTCTGGTTAGAAACTCTGCAGCAACTAGTTTACCATATTGTGATTACCCTCGGGGCTTAACTTTGCCTCTACGAATGTTAAAATGGTTTCAGTAACAACAGTTGTATATTATTGATTCGCCGTTCCATTGTGTTATGGGGATGAGTCAAAACTTTTGTATTATATTACGTTTTGGCTGGTTATGCTTCAGTTAGGATGTTTTCTTTTATTATACATTCAAGCTTTGACATTCTAACTGATGTTGCCCCTAAGGAACTCCCGTAAATATTACAATTTTGCGATACCTATAAAATGTTATGGCATTCTATGATTTATTTTAACCTTTTTTTTGTGAGGAAATTCTTTTTGAATACCCATCCTGAGTGGGTGATGTTCGAATCACACGTACTAAAATCCCACGGTGTACCAACAGAAAGTATTTGTTGGGGCGGCAAGGGATCGTACTCGCTACTCAACGTTGGATAGCCGCCCCAACGGTCCGCACAGCACAGGTGGCTACTGGGCTCCTACCTAATAAGGAGACAGACTGAGTATACTCCAGTTACCTCCCTTCATCTACCGGACCTGTGCAAGAGGTCTCATCTCCTCAAGTCCAACTATGGTGGCGGAATGAGGCGAGCAAATTGCCGCTTTTTCCTGCCGGTCCTGCGTTGATGGAGAGGGTCGCTGAGATGATCATCTTCGCGTTTCCTCTTCGCCGCCTACTTCTGCGAGATGACCTCCTCATGGAGCATTTTTTTACGTCATATAGGAGGCAAATGAACAGGCGGGTCACCTGATGTTAAGCGATCACCGCCGTCCATAGACATTAGCAACACCAGAGGAGTCGCAAGTGCGTTGCCATCCTGTGCTTTGGGGGAAATGGGGAAAAGTGTATGGGGAGAGGAGATGGAAGGAGGGAGAGAAGAGAGGAAGAGAGATGGGCCTTCAGCGCTTTCACTGACCGAACGAAACGCAACAATGCAAGCATTGCAAGCATTGCAAGCATTGCAACATTGCAAGCATACTGCCCCGAGCGAGCCGACTCATCCGTGCTGAAACCAATAATAGTTTCAGCGTGGTTCTACCACCTAGAATGGCTTAGAAACCACACTCGGCAGCGATAGATCCGCCCCTACCACTGCAGCCAGATTGCAGCGCTGTCCATCTCACGCAGTACAACCTATGCCCAGCAGTTTATTTTTCCTATTTTTACTTGTACAGGTGAGGAGCAAGTCCTTGCCTTAAATATGTTCTTGGGGTGGCCGCTTGTAGGAATAAAGTTGCCTGTTAGGTCACAATTATTTTATTTAATGTGTTACAGTGGTATTATTTTCCTACATGAGTGCTTGAACGCGACTGACAATCCAACTATTTAATAAATACAATGTTAATTCAACTGTGCTGATGCGCACATAATAAGTAGGGCGACACATTTACGTAACCGTATATTACTACTCGATATTCGATTTATTAATTTAGTTATTGGCTATACATATAAGAATAATACTCGCTACAGTTGTGCCTTCAGCTTTTTTGTACGTTTAACTCTATTATACAGTGAACTCGCATCGAGACATTTCTATTTAGATTTAATTAATCACAGTATATTAAATACAAAACAGTGGTAATGAGCATTTTTGACGGAGTCGTAGGTTTTGGTAGGTGGAAAAGCCACGCTCAAGCTATTACTGGGTTCAGTGCGAATGGGCCGGCTCGCCCAGAGTAGTATCACCCGACCCACGAAAACACCGACGTAAAGTAACAGTGCTTGCATCGTTGCGTTCGTTCTATCAGTGAGAGCGCCGGAGGCCTACCTCCCCTTCCCTGTGTCCCTCCAAACACAAGCTGGCAACGTACTTGCGACTCTCCTGATGTTGCTAGTGTCTGTGGGCGGCAGTGATAACTTAACATCAGGTGACCCGCTTGTTCGTTTGCCTCCTTAAATAAATCTAATAAATTATAAATATAGATTATGTTATGTACATACATATTTTAACCTTTTTTTGTACTTTTTCGAGATATTTAACTTTAATTTTTATTGCTTGGATCCATTTTTTTATCATTGTTAATTTATGCATATTCATTTATTCTTGTAATTATTTTTTTTTATCTCATAATAGTTGATTGAACATATTTTGTGGGCTTCAGTCCAGTATAATTTTGATTGTTCTTTTGTTCAATAGTTTATGAATTGTTATCTGTCGTGTTTCTATATGTATTGATAAATAATTAAATAACTATTTATTTATTTATTTTAGGGTCCTCAATATGACAATACACAAGTAAATTTATAAAAGTTGGACTATTGTGATTCATTATAAATGTAGTCCATATTTAGAGACAACCACGAACTAAATATTAATAAAACTAAATATCAAACTACTTTACATATTTGAAGATTTAACATAAAAATACAAAAACAAGAAAATTCAATCAGAAAGAGAAATAAAATATTAAAACTAATTGATACTCTATAATTATATTTTAAAATATTAGGGATATAACAAAGTAACAGAAAGAGGAAAAAAGAAATACTTAACCAATGAAAACTGTATTTTGTGAATAGACAGATATGCATTCCTCTATCGCTGTTTTGGAATGATTTCGTTTAATAGAAAAAATGTCGCATGTTTCGTGGAATGAGTTATATGACCTGAATATTCTGTAACTAACTAGAAATATATCAAGAATTAAAATATTCGATATATGAGAACAATGGACGATATATCAATATATATACTGTGGTATAGGAAATATAAGCATATTACAATACATGGCGTTAGTAAATGTAGCGAATCCTGATACCGGCTTGTGGAAATCGGATTATCCGATTATTTGTAAACCGGGATTGGAAATGAATCCGGTTTGATACGTCGCTTACTTGTTATCATACCTTGTTACCGTCTTTATCCGCGCTAAATCGGTACATTTTACCTTTATTATGGGGATTAATGATGCTATGACGGTATATTTTTATGTTTCGTGGATAAATGCTTATCTATACAAATATTGTGAAGCCCAAGAGTATATTTCTTTGAACGCTCTAATCCGTGGAATAACTAGACAAAAATAGCCTCATTATTGAGGAAGAATATTAACTTGTTCAATATTATTTTAGCCCTGAGTACGCTGGTCACGCGATACGGTGATACAAGATCTTACATCACTGCGATATCACACATATCAAATGAAATCAAAAATACTTTATTCAGTTTAGGCCCTAATAAGGCACTTATGAACGTCAAAAACTACCACCGGTTCGGAATCAACCCAGTCATCGAGAAGAACCGGCAAGAAACTTGATCTGATTTATCTTTTTAATATATATAATATTTAGACTGTATTACATACATGACATAAACGTTTTTAAAGGATGCACAGAGATGGGTCAATTCCAGACATCACTATCGATCACATACTGATCCACTGTATAATAGCCCTTTGAGACCAAAACCCGCTTGACATGCCGCTTAATACATGCTTACACATGAAAGTGGAACGGTTTTATTTTTCCCTTAACGAACTGAAGTCGTTCAGGAAATTATCCGATATGAAATATATATAAGAGTTGTTGAGGTATGTATGCTTGGTACACATATATGTTTCAACAACTCGTATATGTATGAATATTAAGCTTAGGTTAGCTCAGATAGGTCTCGAATTGCACGTATCAAGCAACAGCCCAAGCCGAGGTGTACCGTGCACCCTTGAGCTAGTTGCCCAAATAAGTGCCTTAAGTTCTTTCCTTAGTAGTCCGATGAAGCTGTTACGACCTTGCTAGGTCAATAGCGTAGTCAAATCGAAAAAAAACTGCAACATTTTTTTTCACAAAAATCGAAAAAAGTACAGACACATTAGATTTACACTTTTATTATATGTATAGATTAATGCCACAAATTGTAATATGTTACTAAAGATACCTCTACATACATTGTCAGATGAAAACATTGTTACAAATTAGATACTATGGTTCTTCAAGGATATACAATAGTCGTACATTTAGAAACCGATATTCACTCCAATGTTGTTTAAATTGGAACCTCACTGATAAATATCGACGAACGTGATTGAGTATCATGTACAATTTATTTAAAAGAAACATTTTTTATCAGCGAACTTTGTTCAAAATCGTAACTGCTTTACGGGTTAAGTTGGAATGAGTTATTTCATCAAAAATTCGATTCGTATCGAATTGAATTGCTTTATAAAAATACTTCGGTAATATGTTTGATTTGGTATAACTTCATTGTTTCTGTGTTGATATTTTTTACTTACAAATTTTATTATTATTAGATTATTAAACAACTATATTACTCTTAATACTTTTTGAGAGTTATTAAATTTACTATAGAGAAAAAAAACGAGGCAGTCATAAGGGCTGCCGACAGTAGTGAAAACTCAACTCAATAGAATAACTGTGTTCTGTTTTGAATTATGGAATTAATTATAGTGTTTAGTGTGGGTTTACATTTTATTCCCCTCCGATAACACGCGTTCTACACAATTATAATAAAAACACCAGCAAGAAATTATAACGTATGTACTACATTAAAGATCACACACAGAGAATGCAAGTCATTTCGAGTAACCACGAACGTCACTGATTGGCTTCTCGGGATATCACGTAATCTATGGAGCGTTCGGAAATGCATCGTGCTACAAGTGGGAATTATTTAAATTTCATAATTTATACATTGAAATTATTATCATTAAACTAATAATAATATCCACATCTATTGGCACTTCGAACAATAGTTGTATACAGTTTGTAATTAATTTATGACTCTGGGGGTAAATTTCGCTCCCGCACACCAAACTAACCCCCCCTCGGCAGCGGCTCAAGCCTAGGTCCGTTCGTTCGGCATGGAGCCCTGAAGAGCGCTGCTCGCACGATACAGTGACACAAAATCTTACAACACTGCAAAAAAATTACACATATCATCTCCACACATGTGTACGCTCACACACTTACACATGAAAGTACCAAGGGTTTTATTTTTTCCCTTATCGAACCGAACTTGTTTAGAAAAATTACCGGACATAAAATACATATATGAGTCGTCGAGTTATGTATGCTTGTTACATGTATGTATATGTTTGATTAACTCATATAAGTATGAATATGTAGCTTAGTTTAGGTTAGCTCAGATACGTCGCGAATTGCATGTATCAGGCAACAGCCCAAGCCAAGGTGTGCCGTGCACCCTTGAGTTAGTTGCCCAAATAAAATCCGCTGAGTGCCTTAAGCGCTCGCCTTAGCAGTCCGGCGAAGCTGTGAAGACCTAGGTCAATAGCGTAGCCAGTGCGAAAAAAAATAATAGGCTGCTCAACCTCAACACAAAACACATTATTAGAAGTCATGTAATATACGGCTTACTAGTAACTAATAGTTTTTTTAAATAATATATGTGTATCTTATACATGCTTGAGGTTTTAGTTAACCCACTTAACCCACATCTTAATACCATATAACGTTTTACGTAAACGGATAAACATATTAAGTCTCTGGGTTTTCTTTTGATGGGTTTTCTTTAATGGATTTCCCTGTTTGCCGAAGATCTTTTCTTACGAATCGCTTAATCTGCCACTCTTCGGATATATTTTCGTATGATTTATGAACGTGTGACGCCAAAGCGGCAATGTTGCCAGACGAAAACATTTCGGATTTTATAGTGGGCCGAAACGTGGTTTATTAGCCGTGACATAAAGTTTCTATTCTTTATGGTTCGATGTATCTATGCCATCAAATGAGGTTTATGTAACAACAATATAATTACTTTAACTTCTAAATACATTATAGAGGAAATACTGATTTTATTTACCTTTACCACTGTTTGCTTCGTTTGGAAAATAGTTTTGAAAAGTAGGTGTTTATTATGTAACATCGTTACTTCCTATTAATTATATATTCTGTTTATTACAAACATAATATTTATTAGATTTTCACAATATATATTAATAGTGAATGAGATTTGTATTGGCTTGCTGTATTTCATTGTTATGTAAGTAGCTGACGTCGTCGTCTGAGCAACGCTGCCTTGACCTCCAACCAATCACGTTCGAGCATGCAGCGCCCTCGTTGGTTAAAATATAATATTTGCAGTCACGGATTGGCCAATTAGCACTGCGAAATTGATGAAATGGCGCAGATAATTACGATTTTATGAGTTTTTGGCGGAATCTTACTGTCATGAACCTAGTTGTTTTATTTTTTATTCTGAATCTTGTGTTATTTGACTCTATGTTTTATAGTATTGTTGGCATTTTACGTAATATTGTTCGATTATCGTGCATCAAGTAGGTGGAAAATAATACCACAGAGCTGGAATTGTAAGATGCTGCAAAAACTCCCTGGAAAGTTCTAACAAGGGGGCCACAATTTTGTTAACACATTAAAATTATGGCATAACACTTGTAATATTAATATCTACTCGAAAATGGCAATAATAATCTGGTAGATTGGTTGTCAAAAATAAAAAAAAGGAACCAGTGTGTATAAATTGTTCCTACATAAGATTTTTATACTCTATAAATTTGCTACAAAATATTATGTAAAATGTATACATTCATTCTAATCTCAATATAATAACATTATATAGTATGAATGTAATAATTGTCATATTGCTTTTAATGTCATATCGTCTGCTAAGACAAGTTCAGAAAATAATCCTTTGTGAGTGAATTTCAAGTACGAACAATGGGAATACGTCGTGATAAACAAATCCTATAATGCAGCTGTCATGTTTCCACGCCGTTGGCTTAGAAATGGCAACCTATAAATTGGAGAACCGAACGAGAGACAGTGAAATTGTGGACCCTTTGTCATATACATTATTATAGCATTTTAATAATATAAATAATAACACAAGTTGTGAATATTACAACAGAGATAAAATTGTCAAGTACGTCGTCCTTCTTTGTTTCACAATTTTTATTCATGGATATTAACTGTCTTCAGAACTATCAATAAAAAAAAATGGAAATAGATTTTTTTTGTAACATCGACGAGTCGAAGCTCCAAATTTAAAATTACAGTTCAGCATACTATACGATCCTTACGTCTATTAATGTACAATATTCATACACTCTTTGTCAAAATACCACTATAATGGAAAAAAAATTATGGTCTATCTTCGACTACCTTTTGAACGACCACTATTTTTTATTTACTACTATTTACTAATTCCGTATACCGAATGAGTTAGATTTAATAATGAAACTTCGTTTTTGGTTGCGATGCTATGTAGTAGTCTGTGCATACACCACGCCGTAAGTGGTGAGGCATTTTCTTATACTTGCCTGCTTAGTTTCCATATTCAAGTTGAAAGTGTATCAGTTAGTATTTATGGATTTGTTTCGGTAGATGCGATGCATTTATGAACATCTTCCGCCACGGTTAGCATGTCATTAAGACCAAATAGGATTATGGCCAGTGCTGAACCTGTGTAGAATAAAAAAAAAAACTTTATATTTGTATTTTTTTTTTTCGAAATGTCTACGCTATTGACCCAGCAAGGTCTTAACAGCTTCACCGGACTACTAAGGCGAGCGCTTAAGGCACTCAGCCGATTTTAAATACCTCTTTAGTTTCCTTAACATCGTATATATATGTACCGAAGTAGAGGACCTTTTAGGTAAACATTTTTATGGCTTTCTTCTGAACTTGGGAAAGGATATAAATATATGAGAGTCTCTCACATTAATGACCTTTTTAGTATTTTCTCTACATTTATTATTTTCTTTATTGCTTTTTTGTGTATGTTAAAAGTTAAAAGGTACATTCCAAGATATAAAAAGAGACTATTTCTGATTGATTTAATCCACGCATATGTAAATACTTATTAAATGAATGCTATGATGTCTTAAAAATAGTTTAAAAATATGTTTTTCAAATAATGGTACTTTAGGCCTTTTAGTTTATATTATAATTATAACATGTTTATGTATAGCTGTTTGTTACCTAAATAAATAAATAATAAATAAATTTATTCATATATTCTAGTGCCATACCAAAGCTAGGTTTTTTTAGTAACAGATGTTATTAGCTCCGCTCTGACTAAATCCTACTGAGCCTCATTGAGTCATTCATTCATTTATGCAGTCGCGGGAAATTCAATTTCTTCTTTAACGATGCTCGTCTTATGAATATCTGTATTATATAATTGACATAACTGTTATAATAAAAACCTAATATATACACTTAATTAATATTTAAGTGTCTGTTGTTTGCCCGGACTAATTTCCAAAAAGGCCGAATTGATTTTGGGATGTTTTCACTGGCCAATAATTCATTTTCCTAAGTATCATATAGACTACGTATATTTACGCGTATCTGTATAAATTTACATGCACTAATAAAATAAAACAAAGGTAATTGAATATAGCTGAGAGTGTTGTTTTGTATGTGTTAAATAGTAATAACAAACTAACATTAAAATAAAAACATAAAATTCCCATGAAAGAACTAAACTATATTCACGAGAATGAAATCGTATATATATATTATTCAGTTACGAAAATAGTTTTTTAAATGATTTTTGTAGTAATGATATCTTGCCAGATATCTTCGATACCGCCCACAACTGTAACAAAGGTGCGTGAAGTATAAGCGGTTTCATAGTTCTATAACCGAAACCAATTTAAAATAGACGAAGCTTATTTCAGAATTAATGTTCTTTGGAACAAGTAATTAAATTTAATGTAAGTGTCAAGGTATTTACTAGAAATCTTATAATCCAACAATTATTTTGAATATCAGCATCAACGGCCTGTCTTGGCCAGGACAGACATGGCTAATTTGCCTTAATGCCTTTTACCCTTGTCTGCATTAACCATTAACTTGTGACATGCTTAATTCGCTAAGTGCTGTGGTCAGTGTCAATGAGGCGCGGTCTCACTAATAGCGAAATTTAATCGACTAAGAAATTTTTATGACTTGATTTTAAACTTGTGTGATATGCAACTTTTTAGTCTTCTGGATTTAATAAATCGATTGGTTTTGATTAGCCTTAGGTTTTGTGAAAAAATACAGTAGTAAAAAATGTAGCTTCCTTATATTGTTAATTAAGAAAATGAAATCTCTATTCTATCCATATGTAAAAGTTGATTAAAACTATCAAAGTTTTTATAATATCACTAGCTTCTACACGCTACTTCGTCTGCGTGGAATAGTTACTCTGAGCTAATGCCAATATTATACTAAAACATGCAGCTGAAGCTATCAAAAGGAAAAAAATCGAATTTAAAACATTTTTCATTGGTGCTCCACTCCTATTGATTTTAACGTGATAATATGTAGCCTATAACATGTATTCCTTGATAAACGAGCTATCTAACACTTAAATTTTTCAAAGTGGACTAGTAGTTCCTTAGATTAGCGCGTTCAACCAAACAAACCCTCCAGCTTTATAATATTAGTATAAATAAAAGTTGGCATTGTACATTTTTAAAACAATAATTAAAATACATAACATAATTATTTGGAACTTTAACTTCAATTGTAATACTATTTAAAGGAATTTAAGTACCCAAACAAAGTTTGGAGATAATCGCTCTCAGGTCGATCCCACCCTACCCTAGATCGTAGAAATGACCAAAATGTATTACCCTATTAACTGGACCACCTTTGTTTAAGTAAATCTGGGAGCTTGAGTCGAGTTTAAATTATTTATTCGGGCGTAAAGGTCAACGACAAATATCTTTGGAAGTCTGGGAAAATGTAGCGTAAGGGGCTTTGTGGGCGGTCGGGCAGAAACAACACTGTAGTTTAAAAGCTTAGATAAAGTGCCTAAAGTTATTTTAATTCAATTTTCTTTTTAATGGCACTTACAGTTAGGCTTCTTAATAGTATCATCCGCAATTCTTCAAAGAGAAAACTGCTTATGTTTAATTTATTTTTATCTTTTAACTTTAGACACGAATTTAATACCAGTTGTAACTCATGTTTTACGACCTTTACTATTATATATATATTTTTTTATATCATAGGAGGCAAACAAACGTAGTTCACTTGATTTTACATGATCACCACCATCCATAGACACTAGCAATACCGGAGGAGTCGCAAGTGCACATTGCCAGCCTATGTTTGTGGAGAAGGGGGGAGGGGGAAGAGGAAGAAAGGGAAGGGAGAGGGAGAGAGGTGGACCTCCGGGGCTCTCACTGACAGAACGAAACGCAACAATACAAGTCCTGTTACTTCACGTCAGTTTTCTGTAAGAGGGTGGAACTACTCCGGAACAGCCGACCCATTCATGCTAAAACCAGTTATAGCTTCAGCGTGGCTCTACCACCTATAAATGTTTGCATAACAGTACTCGATTACCATTTTTGAGATATTTATACGCACCAATAATACATACACATACTTATACATATATATATATATATAATTACACATATTTATTTACTGGTCTAGATAGCGTCATAATAAAATTATATAATATTTTTCCACAAAGTAGTCGCATCCTGTTCTATTATTCACTACGGTAAGAAAAGTGGCGGAAACTACTAAACTAGGTAAGTTTCTAAAGGACTAAGTTAGATGAATCTTGACTGCATAATGACGTAGATTAAAAGTTGTTGATTGTGAAAAAGAGTTTTAGATCGTCCTTGAAGGCGCCACCGGGAGAACTATCCGTCTTTTACAAAGTGGAGGTTCATAAATAAGGATTCGTTGGGTTAGTACAAGTTTGAAGCCATAATGACTGAGTAGTTTGGAGACTGCATCAATCGATGTAGATTCGAATCCTTCCGAGTATGTTAGAGCTTTCTGCGAAGAAAAACATTCTGCCGAAGCCATAGTACGGTAGTTTATCTATGCTCTCCAGGATAGCCACTATTAGCACGTTTATAATCTTAACAGCTATAGGTGTGTTACAGGCATATAGGCAACTGCGTTTGAGAGCAAGTTTCTCTCAAGTTCTAGCGATTTTAAAATTCAAAGATTAAATTAAAACATGTGCTTTCTGAGTGTAGTTTACATAGAAACCTTAAACATGTAGGTGGTAGAGCCACGCTGAAGCTGTTACTGGTTTCAACATGAACGGGTTGGTACGTCCGGGGCTGTACCACCCTCTAACAGAAAACTGACGTGTGAAGTAACAGTGCTTGCATTGTTTGCGTTTTGTTGGGTCAGTAAGAGCGCCGGAGGACCACCTCTCTTGTCCCTACCCCTACCCCTAAACACAGACTGGCAACACACTCGCGACTCCCCTGATGTTGCTGGTGTGTATGGGCGGTGGTGATCACTTAATATCAGGAGAACCACCTGTTCGTTTGCCTCCTATAATATAAAAAAAAAACATAAGGAAAAATGATTCGTTATTTATCAGCATAGTTTATACAAATAAAGTTCCTAATAAGGCCGTCTGAAAGAGAACAGCGACTGGGATGGCTCGAGTGGAAAGGGGTGTAATTAACACAAGCTGCCCTCTATCAATAACAGATTAGCATGTAAAAGCTAATGACCTAATGGCTTGTGTGTGCCGGTAATTGACCTATAAATTTGTGGACTCTGTGAATTAGTGTTATCGTTGTATTCAGCCTATATCATCGTAGAATATAAACAAATACCTTGAATTAAGAACCAAAAAATACCAAACATTACAAAGCTATAAAATGCATACAATAAAATGTTGATTTTAAGAAAACTATATTTATAATAAATTTTCCTCCGTTCACGTTATCCATCTTAATCTATACTTCTATACTAATATTATAAAGAGGTTAAAATTTGTGAGTTTGTGAAGTTGTAGGGGGTAATCTCAGGAACTACTGGTCCGATTTGAAAAATTCTTTCAGTGTTATATAGCTCATTTATCGAAGATGCTTATAGATTATATATTATCACGGTAAGGCCAATCGGAGCAGAGCAGTAATGAAGAATGTTTACAAATCGCGGTTGTTTTCCTCTTGAGAGCTTCCGCTACGTGTTAGCCCAAAGTTACTATTCCACCGGAACGAAGTCGCGGGCAGAGGTTAGTCTTTTATTAAATTTTGTGCTTCTCCAGTTTTCACAATATAGCGTTGGCAATTATAGGTTTCTATTAAGAAGATAGTGTAAGCCCATTAGGGAGTTATAAAGTTTCAATTTTAATAGTGTGCAGTTGAACAGATTGGCAAGGTGCTCCAAATGGAGTTCGTAATTTAAACTTCCTACCTAATTACTCTCCGTCAATAAAACAAATTGCAAAGTAAGTCAACTGCACTGAATTAGATGCACGTAGAAAACTGATATTGGCTGATATTACTAATGTATATAACGTTACAACACTTTTGCTATTAACTTGTTTTATATTTCTGTTTAAATTTTCTCGGTGCGTCTGAATAGTGATTTTAAAGTGGTGTCAGTCATTTCTACTATATAGCTTGATTTTTTGTATTGTGTTGTAACTGAGAACAACAACACAATAATGAAATGAATATTTTTTTTTCAAAAATAAACGGCAACTTATTAGCTTTTATATTCCATTGATTATTAAAGATGATACTGTACAAGTATAATTCATATTTATACCTAAATTTATTTACTGCGCAATATATCTTCAGAGCGGTCAAAAAGTTTCACTAGGACTGAATCTATATATACTAATATTATAAAGAGGTAAAGCTTATGACGTGAGTTTTGTGACGTTGTAGGGGGTAATCTCAGGAACTACTAGTCCAATTCGAAAAATTCTTTCAGTGTTAGATAGCTCATTTATCGAGGAAGGTTATAGGCTATATATCATCACGCTAATAGATCAATGAAGAATGTTTCATCATTGAGTTTTTTCCTCTTGAGAGCTTCCTCTGCGTATTAGCGTTAGCCCAAAGTAACTATTGCACGCGGACGAAGTCGCGATCAGAGGCTAGTTAGTAAAATTTCTGACAGGCCCCATATTCAAACATCAAATAGCTTTGTACAAAAACATTGAGTTTTACCCTTTATTTTAGCCGTAAAACAGTCTACGTTAGGCAAGCTTAGATACACTTAATTTAAATTACTATTTGGGGTCTTACTCCGTTAACTCCTATTACGTAAACCGCTGCTTTGAATGTGGGTTTGTGTTTAATTATCCGAAGGAATCATGCAAAACGACAGTTTGGTTTCATGCATAATGGAGCTGTTATGGATTTTGCTTAGGATATCATTATTTATATTTTCAATTTACATATTTATAAAGACTGGAATATCAAACTAAATGTTTGTAAAACATTGCAAGCTAACCATAAATCTTTTTTCATATCATAGCAGGCAAACGAACAAGTGGGCCACCTGATGTTAAGTTATCACCACCGTCCATAGACACTAGCAACACCAGAGGAGTCGCAAGTGCGTTACCAGCCTATGTTTATAGGGAAAGGGGTGGAGGGGGAAGGGGAAGAGAGGAAAGGGAGGGGATGGGAGGTTGGCCTCCGGCGCTCTCACTTACCGAACGAAACGCAACAATGTAAGCACTGTTACTTCACGTCGTTTTTCTGTGCGAAGATGGTACTACCCCGGACGAGCCAACCCATTCATGATGAAACCAGTTAAATCTGAACATCATTGAAAATATCAGATAGTAAGAGGAGAATTGTTACCGATTGACAGTTTTGATAAGATTTTGGTAATTTTATAAAAAACCATAATTTTTGACAGTTAATCTATAGGTATAAATATAATTTATGTTTCTTTTGTTTATTCGGGTTGATCTCCTAAACGGTTGAACTGATTTCGACGAAACTTTTACGGGCAGATTGACGATTTATAAAAATGTATTAAGAGTATTTATAAAATTCCAATACCAGACATAGTTGCGAGATTGTATTTAGGTTACACAATAACACTTAACTTTAGAGGTTAAATAGTAATAAAATATAAATCAAAAGTATTCATAACAATTGTATACTTTTAAAATTTAAATCAATTACAGTTTGAATTATTTAAATTTCATAATTTGTAAATTAAAATTATTAACTAGTCTTCCCATCTATTGGCATTCGGATAAATAATTATATATGTTTTTATACACTTTATTAATTAATCAAACACATAAAGGGTTGCACAAGTTTAATACAATTTTTTTTTAAGTCATAGGAGGCAAACTAATTCGTGGGTTACCTGTTGTTATGTGATCACCTAGGCCCACAGGCACTAACAACACCAGGGAGGTTTTTTTTTCGAACTGACTACGCTATTGACCTGGCAAGATCTTAACAGCTTCACCGAACTACTAAGATGAGTGCTTAAGCACTCAACCGATTTTAAACACCAGGGAGTTGTTAGTAAGAGGGTTCACCCTGATACGGTCCCACCACACCCCAACGGGTGCGAGAAGATTGCGATGACGAGATGCAAGTGCGTTGCCAGTTCGTGTTTGGGGGGAAGGGCAGAGGAGAGGGAAGGTGGGATCCGGCGCTCTCACTTCTCCGAACGAAACGCAACAATGTAAGCATTGTAACTTCACGCCAGTTTTCTGTGAGAGGGCAGTACTATCCCGGACGAGCCAACCCATTCATGCCGAAACCAGGAATAGATTCAGCGTGGCTCTACTACCTACAAAATATTATATGAACACCGGCAGTTGTACTACGTGTCGCTAGTCTGAGACAAATGCTATACGTCACGCGCATGTTGATTTCATCGGTGACACTAACCTATAAGTTATCCCCGACCAACTAAATTACTTTTTTTATCACTCAACGCGAGTAAAGAAGTTTTCACTTTAAACATGAAAAGCAGGTTACACTTAATCGATATAAGGAACATATTTAGCATTAGCCTCTGCCCGCGACTTCGTTCGCGTGGAATAGATACTTTGGGGTAACGTACACAACGGAAGCTCTCAAGAGGAAAAAAAACCCCGATTTTTAAACATTCTTCATTGGTGCTCCGCCCTTATTGAACTTAGCGTGATGATATATAACCTATAATCATCCTCGATAAATGAACTATTCAACATTGAAAGAATTTTCAAATCGGACAAGTAGTTCCTGAGATTACCCCCCTACAACGTCACAAAGTGACAAACTCACAAACTTTATCTCTTTATAATATTAGTATAGATAAATTGCAATCTTGTAAAACGATAAAAGAGTTAATAACAGTAAACATTCAAACAAACCCTAAATTGTTTTAAAACAAAATAAAAACAGATAAAGTATACTTTTGATGCCCGTTTAATTCTACGAAAGTATTCGCGTATTCTAATAAGCTAGAAACATTACTTGGTTTTATTGCGCGTTTTCACTTAACTCCCGGTCGGTATTTCTCCGTGGAAGTCATTTTACTACGCTATCGTCTGGCCGGCGTGAATTATTTAGAATAAGGCTCCAAAGATAGAACATTAAAATTTCATTCAGCCCCGACCCTAAGACTCTTGACTTCGGCCGTTTGGAGCCTTTTCACTTAAACTTACATTCTCGATGTACCGAAGTCGTTTTGCCTATCGATTTAAGGTGTAAGGGAATAATATTTTTTACTATGGAGTAGAATATACAAAAATGTTAGTATGTATAACACATAGTCGATGTTGCTACTCCGGCTTACAATACTTTTCACATAGAAATGCGTAGATAACACTGATATCTTGCCTTTTATAGGCCGTACTATATAATTTATAAGACGAACTATATAAGTCAAACCAATTATCATTTACTTATAATTCTGCAAAATGATTTAAGTAACATAAAAATACTAAATAATTAACAAATTAATATTATTTAAATACATCAATTCTACATATATAATCATTCTTATTTATGTATCTGAAATATGTTTAGACATACATGTGTGCACGGAGAGCATCTTGTCTTTTATGGGCCAATTCTTTGAAAGTTAAAGCAATTACTATTTATTAATAATTCTGCAGAATATTTTAAGTAACACAAGAATAATAATAATCATCTAATTGATGTTATGCAAGTAATATATCAATAATACCAATTCTTATTTATGTCTCATTGAAATCTATATAATAATAATTCTTATTTACGTATCTTTAATATAGTGGTGCTAGTGTCAATGTGTCTCTCTAATATGGTGGCGCTAGTATCAATGTACAGTTCTAATAGGAGGCGCTAATCTCAATGTTCCGGTCGTGTTGTAGTCTCGCTTCTTGAATGTGACGTAGCGGCACCGGAGATAGTGTTAACAAAGAATAATATGTAATTTCTTAGTTGTACATATTCAACATTCAAAACAGCATCACCCAGAGTGTGACATCGACAAAAACGAACCAATAAGAACAAAGCGCATAGTTCGTTACAATTAGTCCATTGTAAAATAAATAAACGCATATTAAGAGACAATGTACATATTTTCATTTTATTCAATCTGATATATATAACTAGAATAAGCATAAACAGTAGTCATCCTATCGTTTGCAATAAATTATAGACATATTGAGGAAAGATTTTTCGAATTAATGTGTATTGTAAAATCGTCTTTAAATAAATTTCAAAACCATAATATATTTTGTATTTCCCTAATTATATCCACCTGTGTAATATATGCTTAATATCCGATATGTAAAATGTTTGACTAACCAACTAAAATAACTCAACAAAATGAATTGCACTGTTTTGTAATTCCTATTTATGGTACGGCAAGTCTCTAATATTTTGCACAATGTAATTTAATAGGCGTTTCATTATATTACATATTGCATGTTAGGGATAACGATATATCAATTTTTATTGCTATAAATAAATAGTTGAATGAAGATGAATGAATATTTACCCTTATACGTATAGCAATACATTAAGATAATAACTTTTTGGCCTTGCATCAAACAGTGAGTTGTTCTTAATGTCTTCGTAATTATCCTCACGGCATTATTTCAAAAATATTCCCTTGTCAAAATAAAAAAAAAACGATATAGGAGTGAAGCTTTTGTATTATAGGGAAACAGTAATTAAGAACACAACAAAAAAACAATGTCACGCGGTGTTCCCAAGTGGTCATCCATCTAAGTACGAACCGCGCTTAACGTTGCTTAATTTCAGTGATCGGATAAGAAGCGGTGTTTTCAACACTCTACTCCACATAGTGTTTATACCCACCACTCCTCTTCACACAAAAAGGTTGCCGATTGGAATTTCAAGCCCTCCAATAAGATATTTCACTTCATTGATATACCTTACGAAGTGGAGAAGACTTTTTTAAATATAACATAATGAAATTCATGATCACTTATTATATATAAACAATATAAATAAAATCATAGAGGTCTGTTGTCGTTCTCGCAAAAACTACTGAATAGATTTCGTTTTATTTTTTAGTTTATTCTTTAAATACTTATCTTCAAGTTTAAAAATTATAACGATAACTTTAATTAGTACTAAGTTATTAACGTTTTATGAAACTACGATTTATAAACACAACACTTAGTGATGTACGCTTTTTTGCCCAGGAGAAGTGGGAGGAAACGATGTGGTGCGCATATTCAAGACAACGCAGACGAAGTTGCGGGTATCAGCTAGTATAGTATGATATATTGAAACTGCTACTCTACAAATATTTGGATTGGAATCAAATTAACCAAGTGTTTGAAACATAATCAAATCTTTGTTGCGACAGATGCCACTTATTATAATAAATGTATAGTATATATAGGTTAAAATTAAAAAAATAGTGGCTGGGAGTGATTAATCCTATAAAAGAACTATTTTCAAGACCAGTATAATGAAATAATATTATTCATTTTTTTTAACTATTTTTACAGAATAATAGAAGTTTTTTAAAGTATGTTTTACCAAGTAACATTATTATTTTAGGTATTCGCCTAAATGCTGTTTTAAATAAATTATGAATTAATACTTTGTAAAAAGTATTACTACTTTGGACAGATAAATAGGATTTAAGTTGATCACTAATTAAACTATTCAAGCTCTGCTTCAAATAAAGGGTAGAAGCCTCTGGAAATTATATTTAACATTGGATTTAACATGGAGTAAGGTTACTTAAAATCTGGATAACTATACTTTATATTTTGTAACGGTGAACACGCCTCGTTTAATTTTATGGATTCACACTGATGTTATTACTTCCCTGGTATAATTTGATGTTGGCGTTGTAACCTTGGCTCCGTTTAATCCGGATAATTTTATTCACGCGATACTGAACTTTGAGATAGAAATGGAATCATAATTAATTAGATTTCATGTGATTAATTGCAACAAATAAAGCGAATAAATGAAACGTGTAAGATCAAGGAACATATATTAGGAAAGAAGTTCCTTGAAAGTTGAAACTATAACATGGTGGTATAGTGATAGGGTTTTTTTAAGTCTGCTTGGCTACGGTAGTACCCTCAAATTGAAATGATGTCTCAAAATACCTGTTGATAAATTATCACAAATATATTGCAAAGTTCCACTGAAAACGTGGCAGTAGAAAGAATTTGCTGGTTCCAAAGACTGAGATACAATATCTAGTATGGCATCAATATTTGGAAGTTGTTAACAATATTCAAATAGCATTATAACAACGCGTTTTATAAAATTACTAATACGTAAAAATCATCGCATTGGCCACGACTTTTAGACAATGTACCTCACCAAACTAGGCCTCCCTCATCAGATTAGGCCCCCCGTGGCAGCGGCTCAAGCCTAGGTCCGTTCCCTCGGCGTGAAGCCCTTGAGTTCGCTGCTCGCGTGATACAGTGGCACTAAATCTTACATCACTGCGACAACATTACACATATCACCTTCACACACGTGCACGCATACATGCTTACACATGAAAATGGAAGGGTTTTATTTTCCCTTATCGAACTGAAATGAAAAATTATCCGACACAAAATACATATCAGAGTTGTCGAGGTATATATGCTTGGTACACATATATGTTTCAATAACTCATGTAAGTATTAAAATGTATCGCCTTAATAGTCCGGTAAAGCTGTTAAGATCTTCCTAGGTCAATAGCGTAGTCAGTTCGAAAAAAAAATAACAATGTACCTTTAGTATAAATATATATTTGATCATTGATCTTGATACCTTGTTACTTCTTATATACAGTCCTAGTCAACAACGAATCTATTTACTCGTGAAATAACTAAAATATTAGTAATTTTAACGTAATAAGTAATAATTTACATTAGTTGACTGACTACGCTATTGACCTTACTAAGCATTCACAGTTTCACCGGACTACAAATGGAGTCCGGTTTTGGATGCGCTAGCGAACGCACGTGTCCGATATCTCCTTTGTTCGAGATCTTTTGTTCTCGATTTCGTTGTGCTTTGTTTAGTGCAGCTGTGGCACACGTGTTACAAAATCTACCTGAGTGAGTGAGACATTCCCTTATTTATATATTTACCCGTTTATTTATATACTCATTTTTCTATTCCTTATTCTTAAATATCTAACCAACTATTATTTATCTGTTTAATTATCTATTTATTTCCTCATATATTTCGTTAATTTTTATCTATTTAGTGATAAAGTAATCTATTTCTGTGCCCCCGTATATATGTAAGTACCTATTTAGTATTATTTATCTATTTTATTCATTTATATTATAGTATCTTATTCATATACATGGTCCCCTGTCTCGCCCACTCATTTATTTATTTTGTGCTTTCGCTTTGTTTGGTTTTAAACAGTTCTCTTGGTCCCGACTCGATATAGTCCCGTAGCTTACCGTTTGGCGTGCCCCCCTGCCCTTAAGGCAGGGAGGTTGTTTCGCGACCCCTCCCTCTTCTCGATCCACCGCGATGGATCCGTTTGCTGTGGCAGAATACTATCGTAAAAATCTCCTTGAGAGCGGTTTAGATCAGGAGATTGTAAATTCGATTTACCGCAACGTAGCGTCGCAGGCCGCCGAGGGCCTTTTTACCATTCCGACCGCGAATTCCTTTGCGTCCCTCTCGCCGCAGTCTCCTCTAGACGCGCGCGACAATGGTCTACTTGAGGCCTCGATTCCTAGCTCCAGCTCGGAGGCCGACTCCGAGATGGAGCTAGACGAAAAAGCGTCCGCCGTTTCGACCGCGACCGCGACCGAGTCCGCGATTCCCGCGCCTTCAGCGCAGACAGACAAGGACGGCTATACGACCGTCTCGCACAAGAAGCGTCGTCCGGGCAGCCCGACGGATTCGGGTTCCGTTGGCCCACAAAAAGTAGCCAATATAGACGGCGCGCGCGTGCCGTCGACCGCGTCTATACCGCCGCGAAAACAGAACGGCAATAATAACAATAGCTCTGTCTCGCTCACTCCGTCCGCAGCTAGGAAGCCGCGCCCGCCGCCGCCTGTTACGATACAGGATAAGTCCAAATGGACCGCGATCTCAAACAGCCTAAAAACGCGTAATATTAATTACACGAATGCGCTCAGCACTCCGGCGGGCATTCGCGTTAAATGTCCCACGTCGGACGATCACCGCGCTTTGATCCGTTTTCTCACAGAGATGAAACTCGCGTATTTTACGTACGCGTTAGAAGACGAGCGCCTCCTGCGTGTCGTGTTACGCCGTGTCCCGGCCGAAATCTCGGTCGAGGAAGTTACCCTCTCCCTTAAGGAGAAGAATTACCCAGTCCGCGAGGTACACCGTATGTACCGTCCAAGCACTCGCGCCCCATATAATATGGTGCTAGCCATCCTCGACCGGTCGCAGGAGGGCAAGGCCATTTTTTCCCTCACGTCTGTGTGTGGCCTCAACGGGATCACCGTTGAGCCCCCACGCAAGACCCACATCCCTTCGCAGTGCCATAACTGCCAGAGTTATGGCCATTCCGCGAAGAATTGTCATCTTCGCCCCAGGTGCGTCAAGTGCCTGGGTGACCACGCCACGAAGGAGTGCGAGCGCGCTCCTGGCACTCCCGACCCTCCCAGTTGTGTGCTCTGCGGTAACGCGGGTCACCCCGCGAACTATCGCGGATGTCCCCGCGCGCCGCGCACACAACGTCCCCGTCAGGCGAGGCAGGCGCCCAGGGCGTCTGCTGCCGCCGCCCGCCGTCCGTCTCCACCTCTCATGTCCGTGGAGGCCTTCCCGGGCCTGCCGGGCGCCTCCCGCGCCCCGGTAGCGCCCGCACCTACACCGCGCTCGCCACCCTCTGTGCCGCGCGCGGCCCAACCCGGGCGGGCCCCTATGGCCCCCAGACCTCAGCCCCAGACCTCTTCAAGGCCTCTGGCGCCGCCACCTAAGGCGACCCATGCTCCTTCATCTTCTTCTCTCGCGGTGAAGTTCGATTGGATGGAGCAACTTCTAGTAGAGCACGACATGCAGGAGGTGCTCGCCTTTTACGCCCTGGTAGAAGAGAACCCCCACGGGGTACAACTCATTCAAGCTCTAGCGCGCTTTCCGGCTATCGGAGCCACCGTACAGCGCCTCGTCCGGTCACAATCATCTAAATACTAGCTTTAAAATTCCCGGGAATTGATAAAGTAAAACCACGCGGTCTTTGCCTCTCGTTTTTTAACGCGAGATCCCTTCGGACACAGCGCGATCTAGTAGCTGACTTTTTACGCGACAGACAGATTGACGTTTTCCTCATCCAGGAAACGATGTTAAAACCGAGCATGCGTAATCCGAGAATCGCGAATTACTGCATAGTTAGAAACGACCGTGTCGCCCGCGGGGGTGGCACATTAATTTATTTTAGGCGGTCGCTGTATTGCATGCCGTTAGATCCGCCCGCGCTTACTCATATGGAAGCGTCAGTATGCCGCGTCGGAATGACGGGCCACTCTGATATTATTCTTGTCTCCGCGTATCTATCACCGAGCAAAGAACTACTCAGATCCGATTTGCAGACACTGCTCGACTTAGGTGACTCGGTCATTATAGCGGGGGACCTCAATTGCGGGAATGTTATCTGGAACAGTCCGTGTACCTCTCGCAATGGGAGGATACTCGACCAACTAGGTAGGGTGCTCGCTTTTGACGTCATAGCCCCTCCGGAACCCACGCATTATCAGGACAACTGTCGACCGTCAGTTTTAGATGTAGCTCTGTTGAAAAATGTCGTGCTTCCTGTACGACTCATATCAGTCGTACACGAACTCGACTCGGATCATCGCCCGGTTCTATTACAGTTAGGACATAACTCTGACTTTAGCCCGACGCCGATCAGAGTGGCCGATTACGCGAAACTTAGCGAATATTTTAAAAATAGTCCGACGCCCAACAGTTTAGATAGAATTCCGGACGTGTTGGTGTCTAAAGCCGACGCGGATTCGGCCATCGATTCCCTGGTTGATTATCTCCAGACCGCCGTCAGGGAGACCTCGAAAGAGGTACAAGCGGCGAACGAACGCCGTTTTATACTCCCTGATGACGTGAGAGCATTGATCACGGAAAAGAACGCCGCGACTCGTGCTCACGACGCTTACCCGACCGCTGAGAACCGCGAACGCTTACGTGTACTACGGAAAGCAGTCAAGTCTCGTATTTCTGAGATCCGGGGTGACAGGTGGGACAGGTTTCTGGAGGATCTTCAGCCATCTCATCTGGCATTCTGGACTCTCACGCGAAAGTTTAAGTCCGATACGGTCATTCCAATGCCCCCTCTCGACAGAGGCCCCGGGTTGCCTCCCGCGTTCGATAACACTGACAAAGCAGAATGTCTCGCCGCGAGTTTAGAAAAACAGTGTTCGCCAAACACTGATAATACTGACTCTTCCATCATAGAGTCCATCGAAACAGCCGTAGAGCATGCACTCGCGTCTCCTCCGGCGGATACCCTAACCCCGATAACGTTTGACGAAGTCTCGGCCGCCATCAAGCGTCTCAAACCTAGGAAGTCCCCAGGTCCCGATGGGATCAGGAACGAGGTTTTGAAGCTCCTTCCTGACCGCATCATAGCTCTGTTGGTCTGCATCTTCAATGCGGCCATGTCCCAGGGTCATTTTCCAGCCGTCTGGAAGAGGGCCGTAGTGATAGGGATTCACAAGCCCGGCAAGAAAGCTACGCTTTCCGATAGCTATCGCCCGATCAGTCTATTAGATACTTTAGGCAAACTCTACGAGCGGCTCCTTCTGAACCGTCTCCAGGTTACGATTAACGACCATAGTTTAATACCGTCCGAACAGTTTGGATTTCGCGCCAAACATTCCTGTCCGGATCAAGTACTCCGCCTCACGGAGTACATATTCGCTAATTTCAATAAAGATCCGCATCCGGAGCCGGATCCGCCCGTGAAAAACACTAATCCGAAACGTACGATAGCAGTATTTTTCGACGTTGCCAAGGCCTTCGACAAGGTCTGGCACGAAGGGCTCATATACAAGTTAAATCAAGCCGGCATACCCGATAGGTTAGTTCACATCCTCCGCGATTATATAGCCGATAGAACCTTCCGTTTTAGAGTAGACGGCGAACTCTCATCGCCCCGTCCGATACGCTCAGGTGTGCCGCAAGGCTCAATTCTCGCGCCCACCCTCTTCAACCTGTTCATCAGTGACCTACCTAAGCTCCCGGGAGTCGAGGTAGGTTGTTATGCTGATGATACAGTCATCTACGCCTCTGGTTGGCAGCCGAGTAGGCTTAGAGATCGCATCGAAAAAGCCGTTAGCACACTCGGTGATTGGTTTCTTCGATGGCGCATAGGTATTAACCCCGATAAGAGTGCCGCGATACTGTTCGATCCTAGGTATCGCGCGAACAAGCTAAAGCCCATAAGGCTATACGATTCCGAGATACCTTGGACCACCGAGGTCAAGTATCTCGGCGTCACTTTAGATCGACATTTAACGTTTGATTCTCACATTAAGAGAGTGCGAAACAAAGCCGCTATGGTCCTGGGTCGCCTCCATTATTTACTCTGTCAGAAGAGCAAACTGTCCCTCAGACATAAGCTCACATTATATAAAGTCTGTATTCGTTCGGTAATGACGTATAGCTGTCCGGTTTTCGCCCACGCGAGGAATCTAGATACGCTTCAGGTTTTGCAGACCCGGGCTCTGCGTAAAATCACCGGTGCTCCTTGGTTCGTCCGGAAGGCGGATCTCCACAGGGACCTGGAGGTGCCGTCCATCTGGGCGTATATTAAATCACTCTCTACTAGCTATTTCGAGCGAGCCGCGATTCATCCCAGTCCGTTAGTGGTATCCGCCACGAATTACGAACCCGTGCCCAACGCCGGGCGTTATAAAAGACGTCCGCGACATATTTTTATCGACCCTCCCGACGATATCACGTCAGCGAACGATCAGTACCAGCCTGTCCCACGTAATAAAGCGTGCTCACGCCCACGCCCGCGTAACCACAGATCGCGCCGTCGCGGTCTGGGGGTTAACTTCGCTCCCGCACACCCGATTAGGCCTCCCACGGCAGCGGCTCAAGCCTAGGTTCGATCCCTCGGTAGGGAGCCCTTGAGTGCGTTGCTTGCGCGATACGGTGACACACCCATACATCACTGCTACAACACTACACGATCACCTCCACACACGTGCATGCCTACACGCTACACATCTTTGTGGAAGGGTTATTTTGTGAAAGATTTTTTCCCTTATCGAACTGAAAAAACTCTCCTAATTTTCCGATAAAAATATATATGGAGGAGTTGTTGAGGCGGATATGCTGGTACTCATATACGTTTCAACAACTCAAACATATACGAATAGTTAGCTAGGTTAGCTAAGTTAGGTCGCGATTTTTGCATGCAACGGGTAACAGCCAAGCCGAGGTGTGCCGTGCACCCTTGAGCTAGTTACCATTATAAAATCGGCTGAGTGCCTTAAGCGCTCGCCTTAGTAGTCCGGTGAAGCTGTTAAGACCTTGCTAGGTCAATAGCGTAGTCAGTTCGAGAAAAAAAAAAAAAAAAAAAAACCGGACTACAAATTAAAAAAGTATGTTGGATAGACTTTTACTCTATAATAAGTATATTATTGTGTGTGGAAAAATTACACGTCCATTCCACTGCGTATTAACTTTCGGGAGTGACATCTTATTGACCTGTGTCGTGTATCTGTGACAGTTCGTTCGGATATCGTACCGTGTTTGCTATTTCAGTTATTTTCGACTTTTTACCGATGTAGTAAATTGTTCATATCTTTTTACATATATATCAATAGCTCATATATATTGATACGTATTTCTGCAATATACATACATATACTTACATTGCTGCGTTCTTGTAATATTAGTTTTGATCTCTACTGCCTATTGTATCTGAATTAATTATGACTTATTTTTATTTGACTCTTGTTGTGTACGTAATTTATATTTAACCTTTACAGTGTTTGTATAGGTTTTATATTCTCTTATATTTCATTACAGCGTAATCTCTATTCAATAGTCCGATGAAGCTTTTAAAACCTTGCTAGATCAATAGCGTAATCAGTTTCGAAGCGTATGTAGCGTAAGCGTATGTAGTATAGATTTTCTAGAAAATTCCTCTGTTTATCATGAAATCTCATGGAAATCGATTTAGCTCGGTTAAAAGACTAACCTGGTAAAACGACAGACAGAATTCAATTTTATTTATATGTACATATTTGTTAGGCTTAGTGCTTGAACGAGAATCTAATCTCATGTTAGATAGCTAATAGAATATAATTTACGAAATAATTTACACGAACAAATCTTTACATATAAAGCAAATCTATGTCTCTTGTGTTTCGCCTGCAAATCTCCGAAACGACTGTACTTATTTTGACTTAATAATTTATTGGCAGATAAATAACTTATTGGACTCTAATTAAGGCTTATAATTACGCGTTTCCATGGAGGTCAACTGTTTATTAAATTTAACAGAGGTGATTGTAAATCATTAAAAGGCTATATGTAGTTATAATGGAAGCATAAAAGCATCTTCACGGGGACCAAATTGGGGCACCCACTAGTCCAAAATAACAATTCGATCGATAAAAATTCCGTCAAACACGCCTTTATTCTATACTAACGTATTTGTCAGTAGGCGTGAAGCGGATGCGAATGGAGATTATCCATTTCCCTTAGATAAGTGAGAAGTTTCCCGTTACTAGATTAAATATTGCATCTCGAGACACCCCGCAGCGTGTCAGTAATGTGCCGTCGGTGTAGTTCTTTGCATTCTGAAAAACATCGTCAATTTCGGAATGTAAATATTCTTAAAATGGGATATAATTAATAAATCACAGTATCTACCAGATGCTTTATAAGTACTTATATATTTTTTCTCATAACCTTTATTATAAATTGGTGAAGGTATAGTATAAAATGTACTTTTTTTATATGGGGACCCAATTATATATCTTCTCCAGCGTTTCTTAAACCTTTTTCTAATGGAATATTTTGCAAACACTCGCGGTGTTATTACAAATAAGTTAAATACGTATTGAATACTTGGTTTAAAAAGGTTACTTTTTAAATGCACCGCGCTCACTGAATGTTCGCCATCTTGCTCTTTTGTCTTGCATTGGTTAGGTTAGGTTAAACTTCCGAAAAATGATAACGCGAAGTGCTTCGGGCGAGCGCGGTACATTTACTACGAAACCATTTTAATAGAAGTATTTAGTACGTATTTAACTTTTTTGTAATAACACCGTAAATATTTTGTTAATCCCTAAGTAAAGAAAAACCTGGTCTTGTCTTGATGGAAATTATAGGACATTATACAATTCACTTAATACACTTTACGCAATGCTGCGTTGATTTGATTGTTTTGTATTTTATAAATATGTTTTTCCACTTTATGGACAATATCAATGGTATAGATATAAGAAGCTGTTTGGTTTTACGAAGTTTGGGAATTACTTTTTGATTATTTTGTAATAAAAAATGAATGAAATATAAATATTATAATGAAATGCTGAATGATGAAATAAATACTGTGTTACTGATATTTGATTGAAGTTCTAGGCTCAGTATAACACAATAAAAAACTGGGTAGCTAAAAAGATTTTTTTTCAGATTCAACGATTAATCTATCTTAATCTAAACTTGGAAACAGTTTATGTGCCGCCGTGCGTTAGTACAGGCTCATGGCTGGGTGCCAGCCGGGCCTCTAGCCAACCGTTCATAATATCCATATAGTCACGTATAACGCTGGTTTCGTAAGAAATATGTGATTAGTAAATCTTTTTCATTGACTTCCTAACTTTCTCAAAACTTTTAGGGATGTAACAACTATTTTGCGTTATTGTAGTTCATACTAGATTTTGTCTGCATCGTTCTATCAGGAAGTTTTGCATATCTAACGAGAAAAATGTAATCTCCGAACTGCCTTTTATGTGGAAAGATTAACGATGTGTAGTGCTTGCTAATGGAGAAAAACACCGAGAAACAATCGTTGATAAGCAGAATGGATGTTAGTTGTCAATTTACATGTATTTTTCACAGCATCTGGATAGAACCCTATTCGGATGAGTTTATAGATTTTGTATGATTTGGCAGTAGTAACTTATTAGCGACTTTTGTGGTATTTTTTATATCATAGGAGGCAAACGAACAGGCGGGTCGCCTGATGTTAGGTGATCACCGCCGTCCATAGACACTTGCAACACCAGAGGAGTCGAAAGTGCATTATCAGCCTGTATTTGGGGGAAATTAGTGAAAAAGGGGGGGGGGAGAAGATGAGTATCCGGCGTTGCCACTGACCGAACGAAACGCTACAATACAAGCACTGTCACTTCACGTCGGTTTTCAGTGAGAGGGTTGTGCTACCCCGGGCGAGCCAACCCATTCATGCTGAAACCAACAATAGCTTCAGCGTGGCTCTAACACCTAAAAAGGATACCTAGAAACGATAGAGAATAACGGGACTGCTATGTGCTTTCAACAAAAGCTTCTAAAAATATAATAAGAAACAATTTATATAAGTTACTACCTTGGGCCATTATTGGGAATAAGCAGCAGCGGAGAGGGAATTAAATAAATTTAGAACACTGGAAATGTAAAAAAAAATTTAAACAATTAATGGAAATAAAAATAACAGGTGAAAGAAGTATCGGAATTAAGGGGAAAAGTATGATCCGTAACATGTGAGCGGAGTAGTCACGTGTCTTAGATTGATTTGTTTTTGAGCGAGGCGTAACAAGTATATCCAATGTTATTTAATTTGCCTCGCTATTTGTTAATGCAACCTCTTTTATGCATAATTCATTAGGCACCTCGTGTGAATTTGAAATTATTGTTTTTATTAATTCTATTCAAAACAAAAAAAAAAACAACGAACTTACATTTTGTTAACCACAACCAACGATCTTGTACACGACGAATACATACATTATTTATTTACCATTCCTTTTAGTTTTATTTAACGTTCTAAATACTTTTGATCCCAAATTCCAAAGAAGTAAAAATAAATAGTATGGAATAGTGGAAGAATGTCTTATAGAAATAATAAAGGCTGGTGGTAGTTTTATAAATATAGTACCCGGGCGACCGAGCCTAGCTAGGTTCTTTAAAAAACATTTTTAAATTAAAATAAACTGTTAGATTGCCTTATAAAATTACAATTAAAATTTTTTTTTTTTAATTTATCTCTTCTGCTATCACTCGGATTCGAACTGGGGTTACACGGATTTTCAAAGCAACCGATTTCCATCTGAGCTATTTTTGTTTTGATAGCGCCGGCGAAATTTCTATCTATAATTTTTCATTGCCTGAACACTCAGTTAAAAAAGTTTTCTACGACTATCGATTTATCGTCCCCCAAAGTACCTACATACTAAGCTAACGGAAATAGATGACGCCGTTTCCGAGATCCTAAATATATACAAATATAAAAATATAAAGAATTGCTCGTTTAAAGGTATTACATTAGATTTAATATGCCTTTATTTGAAGATTAATTTCTAATGAGACTTCATGAAATATATTTATAAAATCAATTCTTGTTATTGCAAGATTTTTGAAGTGAAAACTTCTTTAGACGCGGTGAGCTGTTATTTTTTCAGCAGGAGATAAATTTATAATTTCAGGTCATGACATGCTAGTCAGCGTGACCGATCGGAATTCAGTTTACGTAGCTTGCGTCAGACTAACGACGTTTAGTATAAGAGCCCGTGTCCATGTAATATTGTTTTTTTTTTTTTTTCAAAATGATTACGCTATTGACCCAGCAAGGTCTTAACAGCTTCACCAGACTATATAATATTGATATTTTGTATTGGCATTGTGCAATCTTTAATATATTTTATTAATTAATGAACTGTATTGGATAACATTGTATACTACACCACCAGGTTGCTGTATATTATCAATACCTTTGCTTAATATTAAAAGTCGATATTGTTTAAGTTTAATGTTGATGGTGCCACTTTTTTTTTGTCGAGTCATTTTTTTTACTGTGCAGGTTAAGTGTGTATAATATAATAGAATTAAAGTGTTTTATTTACACAAAAAGACTTAGTTTGTAAATAACCCAATAAACTGTATAAGAATGTATATAATTATTTGTTATTAATAAATCGGAGTACCAATAAACTTGAAATTCAGACTTATTTAATAATTTCAAATAAATTATTAAATTTAAATAGTTCATACTGTATTTAATTTAGAAATTCGAAACAAAACACAATTATTCTATTGTATTACACTTGTCGACAGTCCTTATGACTGCTTCGATAATTTTTTAAATAATTTAACGTACAATTTATCTTTAGTTCTTTGGTATTCAAAATTAAAATCAAAATCAAAAATTTTTTATTCAGTGTAGGCCCTAATAAGGCGCTTATGAGCGTCAAAATCTACCACCGGTTCGGAAACAACCCAGCCATCGAGAAGAACCGGCAAGAAACTCGATCGGGTACATTTTTTTTTTACATACATTTAAATACATCATACTACTTATAGTGGATGCACAGAGAGGAGTCAATTCCAGACATCACTATCGTTCACATACTGATCCACTCTATAATATCCTTTTGACACTAACACCCGCTTGACATGTCACTTAAATTTGCAGTCCGGCAAATCGGTAACATGTTTTGGGACTTTATTGTAAAACCTTACACTGTTACCTAAGAAACTATTACTGGTTTTACTAAGTCTGAAACATGGGATGAACAGTTTTTTAAAGTTTCTAGTATTTACATTATGCCGGTCTTTTACTAAATTCAGTTTTTCAAAGTTTTTACAGACATACATTAAATTATCAAGAATGTATTGGGAGGGTAGAGTTAAGATACCGAATTCCTGGAATTTCGATTTTAATGCTTCGCGAGGTCTCATATTATATATTGCTCGAACTGCCCGTTTCTGTAGTAAAAATATGGTGTCTACCTCAGCAGCCGTACCCCACAGCAGAATACCGTAAGACATTATGCTATGGAAGTAAGCGAAGTAGACTAACCTAGCAGTGGCAATATATGTTCATCAATATTCAGAGTAGGTACTTAATAAGTTAAAATTGTTTAAGTTTGAAGAGCCTTGAGGGTGTTGTTACAAAAAAGTTTAATACGTAATATATACTTCATTTAAAAAGGTTTTGTACTAAATGCACGACGCTTTTTTTTCGAAATGAAAATACTATTGACCTGAAAAGGTCTTTACAGCTTCACCGAAATACTGAGGCGAGCTCTGTAGGCACTCAGCCGATTTGGGATGTTAGAGTGACTAACTCAAGGGTGCACGGCACACCTCGGCTTGGGCTGTTACCTGTTTTGTGTAAAAATCGTGACCTATCTTTTTTTTTTTTCGTGGGGAACTCCCTTGTGGATACCCACCCTCCCGGGGAAGAGGGTGGGTTATGTCCGGCTCGCACGGACTAAAACCCCACGATGTACCAACAGGCCGTAGTGTTGGAGCGGCAAGGGATCGTTCTAAGCTATTCCCCTTAGATAGCCGCTGTGTGTAGTTAGATAATTTGGTGTACGGGAGTGAAATTTACTCCCAGACCATGGTGGCGTGATCTGTGGTTACGCGGACGTGGGCGTGAATATGCTCTGTTTGAAGAGACAGGCTGGTACTGTTCGTTCGCTGACGTGATTGAGTCAGGAGGGTCGGTCAAAATGTGTCGTGGTCGTCTTCTATATTGCGCAACGTTGGGTAGGGGTTCATAGTTCGCGGCGGATACCATTAACGGGCTGGGAGGTTTTTTTTTATATATTATAGGGGGCAAACGAACAGATGGGTCACCCGTGGGTAGGTGATCACCGCCGTCCATAGACACTTGCAACACCGGAGGAGTCACAAGTGCGTTGGATTCGCGGCTTTTTCAAAATAACAAATGCACAACGCTCGCCCGAGGCAAGTTCGCGTTATCCTTTTTCCGCAAGTCTAACCTAAACTAACCAAAGCGAGAGAAAAGAGCAAGATGGCAAATATTCAGTGAGCGCGGTGCATTTAAAACGTAACCTTTTTAAAGGAAGTATTGAAATACGTATTTAACATTTTTGTAATACAATCGTTAGTGTCATTAGAAGTTATACTTCTTTTGACGCGTTAAGGAAAAATGATGAAAGTAAATTTTTGCCGTCACGAAAAACCGACACCTTGAATTTGCTATGGTCAACATTTTGTTTCTTTGTATTTGTTGTTTGTATTTCTTTGTATTAAAAGTTTCAAAGTATTAAATACCTTTTTTCTATTCTTAGTGTCGTTTTTTTTACAAACGTAGAATAAGGCGAAAAATAAAATTTTTGAAAAGGTTTTATATAGTTACGCCAAAGAAGTATAATTTCTAACGCGTGTATTTAAGTACATACAAACATTAATTTTTTTTTAATTCGAACTAATTTAAGTAGGTTTTTTTTTCTAAGTTATCGTATGAATGGTACGTTTATATCAGCGATATTAAAAGTTAAAGTGTTAAATGTCCTTCCAGAAAAAGGTATATAATTTTAGAAGTACATTAAAAGGATATTCGCCAATGAAATAAATAAATGAACAAATCTCCTGAAACAAATGCTATCGAAATAGTTAAAAGAGTCGTCTGGTTCGCTGGCAACTATTCTGGCATCCGCGACATGCGCCTCGCCGGCTGAGAACAGTTGGTTCCAGACAAATAGTTTTACGAGCAATCTTTATTGCAACGGATTAATTTCGCTCAACTATGCACCGGTCGAGATGCTATATTCATTTTATTTTTGTGAATTTACTGAATACTGGAAACTATTGTTTCACTATAGTACTAAATATTTGTATGTTTATCAATACACTAGCTTCTGCCCGTAATTCCTTCCGCGTGGAATAGTTACTTTGAGCTAACGCTAACTTTAACTCGCGGTTTCGTTTACGTAGAATGTGAACATATTTTTAAATAATACATACGGTAACCTCGATTTTAAAATATTCTTCATTGGTACTCTGTTCCTATTGATCTCAGCTTTATGATATACTAGCTGACCCGTGCAACTTCATCTGCACCAAATTGGTTATCACAGCTTTCAATTGTATTTTTAAACGTGAAAAAATTGAATAAAACTGACACCCGATAGCAGCCACAATTACTGTTTCCAATTGTGAATCCAAACTATCCACGGATTCACTCAAACATACCCAGATTACATGTGATTTTTTTTTTAATAAGTCTAGAACCCGTTCGTAGCATCATCTACCAGGATCAATTAAAATAAAAACTAACCTACATAAAACTAAATAAACATTTTTACCACTTACTTTATCATAACTATCTTCAACTTGTATTAAAACCTTTTTATACTCCATTGTATTAAAGAAAAATATATGAACACCGTATCGAAGCGTCAAACATCGTGCCGAAGCGTCAATTGTCACTTGTTTGAAACTATTGTCTAAGAGTTATAAACTGTTTCTAAAACGTTTTTAAATATATGTCCAATATGTTTTTATAAATAATCTCTGTAACACTCACAACATAGTACCTATAACTTTTTGGTAATTTATCCATTTTGATATGTTTCTATTGTAAACTATTCTACTTTGTTACACTAAATATTTGGCATTAAATTTATAACGTGTATTTGTCACATTTGATATTGGCGAAATTACCTACATAGGCAGAGGCCATACCGGAAAGAATCAATCAAGCCAGTTTTATATATTATATTCATCCGAACAACGGGCTACCTGGTTGCCGGTAAGAGTTGCATTTATTTGTGCATATCGTACCTTTACAGGCAAAAATATTGATTTTTAAATAATTTTAGGATGTCTTTTTTTTCACTAACTTTGAAACGTTATTAAAATGGAATTATTATTGAAAGACATTTTTGGTATCAACAATAATGTGCTTGATGCTATTTTTTGGAAATAAAAATAAAAGAAATCTTAACCCATGTTAGAATAGAAGTAATTTTATTATTATTATTATATTTAGATATAAATAAGTACAAATTTCATATTTCAGACTAATGCAGTTATTTACTCAATATTTACATCGATTTTTACGATAAAAATAATATGTGTATAGAATATAGCTATAGGTAAAGTTTAGTGTAGTACTGGCTGCACGATAAATATAGCGATAAATGTGGCAGCGTATGTTATCGACTCTTTTTTTTCGAATTGTAAACGCTGTTGACCTGGAAAGGTTTTTATAGCTTCACCGAACTAATAACACCGAGGCGAGCGCTGAAGGCACTCAGCTGACTTGGAATGTTCGGGCGACCAACTCAAGGGTGCAGGGCTCACCTCGGCTTGGGCTGCGCCTGTTTTGTGCAAAAATCGCGACCTATCTGAGCTAACCTACATTAAGCTATCTTGATATACATATATAAATTATTGAAATATGCATGTGTACCAAGCCTGCGTGTCTCAACAACTCCTATATGTATTTTGTGTAGGAAAAATTCCTCTAAACTATATAGGATAGGCTAGGATAGAGAAAAATAAGGGTAGAACTCTTTGTCGTTTATTTCTCTGAAAAAGAAAAACAGCGTGTAAACGTGTAGGCGTGCACGTGTGTATAGGTGATCTGTGTGATGTAAGATTTTGTATCACTGTATCGCGTGAGCAGCGTATTCAAGGGCTCCACGCCGAGGGAACGGTTCTAGGCTTGAGCCATTGCCGAGGGGGGCCTAATTTGGTGTGCGGGAGCGAAATTTACCCCCACACCACAGCGGCGTGATCTGTGGTTATGCAAGCGTGAGCGAGAATATGCTCTGTTTGAAGAAACAGGCTGGTACTGATCGTTCGCTGACATGATTGAATAAGGAGGGTCGGTAAAAATGTTTTGCGGTCATCTTCTATACTGCGCAGCGTTGGGTACGGGTCATAGTTCGCGGCGGTTACCACTAACGGGCTGGATGATTTGCGGCTTTTTCGAAATAACTACGTGTGAATAATTTTATATACGCCCAGACAGAAGGCATCTCTAGGTCCCTGTGGAGATCCTTATTCCGGACGTACCATGGGGCACCGGTGATTTCACGTAGGGCTCGGTTTTGGAGAACCTGCAACTTTTGAATATGATTTTGCGCATGTGCAAAGACCGAACAACTGTACGTCATAATCGGACGGATGCAAGTTTTATATAAAGTGAGTTTATGTCTGGAGGACATTTTACTCTTATGACAAAGCAAGAGCCAAGACCATAGCGGCTTTGTTTCGCACTCGATCTGTGTGTGAATCGAAATTTAAGTGTTTATCTAAAGTGATGCCGAGATATTTCACCTCGCCGGCCCAAGGTATTTCGATTTCGTATAGCCTGATGGTCGACGACGCATATGTTTATTTAAGATGGCGTCAATCCCAAGTCATACGTTTACATTTATAGTTGTTTCATTGTTTATGGTGAAATCTTAATATCAATAATGTTTAATAAAATTAAATTTGTTCTTTGCTATGGATAAAAATAATTGGTTTGAAATTTATTATTTTTATTTATAAAATATATCAGCGGGCATATGACTGTTTATAAAAAAAATGTGATTGACTGTGATAAATTCATGTTTTTAAATGCGTTTAAAAGTTACTGAAAAAAATGTTCCTAAACTTATTCATAAATCAAAATTAGTTAAATTAAAATAACCAGCTACCAGGTGTCCTAAATTCTGTCTATTGATGTATTGATAATTTGTCTAGGTGGTAGAGCCACGCTGAATCTGTAACTGGTTTCAGCATGAATGGGTCGGCTCGTTTGGGTTAATACCACCCTCTCACAGACGACCAACGTGAAGTAACAGTGCTTGCATTGTTACGTTTCGTTCGGTCAGTGAGAACGCTGGAGGCCCACCTTCCTTCCCCCTTCCCTCTTTCCCTATCTCTTACCCTCCTCCTCCCCCATATACAGGTTGATAACGCATTTGCGACACCCTTGGTGGTGCTAGTGTCTATAGACGGTGGTGGTCACTTAAAATCATGTGACTCACCTGTTCGTTTGCCTCTTATGATACAAAAAAATATATATTGATATATTAAAGAACCAGGTATTCTAAAATTGTTGTTCTTCTAACGTTGCCGGCTCTTGTACTAAGGTGTCGCAAAAAAGTCTAGTTATGTTAACTAAATTTTTTTATTTTTCGTTATTCTGGAGAACCCCTTGCGTTTTATAGGACAAAAAGTATCCTGGATGTCGCCTTGTAATATTAGTTGTCACTATGTCAAATTTCGTCAAGATTGGTTCAGTACTTTCAGAGTGATGCGTGTTCGTTCATAGGGACAGACAGACAGACAAAAATTGTAAAAAGATTATTTTTGGCTTCTATATCCATAACATAGTCTACCCTGATTAAAATTTTCAAAACATATTTAATGTACAGATTTCGACTTGTTACAGTTTTATTTTAGTATAGATAGAAGATAATAGCCACTCTCGATACATGAGCTATCTAAACCTAAAAGAGATTCTCACATTAACTCAGTCAAGCAAACAAAGTAGCGTTACATTGTTAGTATGGATATGTATGGATATATATCTTTGAAAGATTTTTTTGAAGCTGAATCCAATTAAAAATAGCGAATTTTCTGACCTAGAACTTTGATAAAACGTTGAGGAATTCACCATAAATTGTTCTTATTTTTTGGCGTTCATTGAACCTTTATCATTTTTTCCCATTAACTTTGATATACATTTTACCGCCAATAAGAACAAAACACGCATAAATATTATTTATATATAAAAATAGATGTTAGTATATTTGAAATCTCTAAATTCCAACATCGTTTGAATGATCATCATTTTTTTTGGCCTGTTGCGTCTGACCTTTACAATACTTTGCCTGACTTAAATTTACCAACATAGCTGGCACACCTAAGTATTTTTTATAGTTTTTATGCGTACCCATAATTCGCCATTAGGTGGTACTAGAGTAAATGAAAATAAATAAATATTCTCGCATACTCCATCTTCCTAAACTCGCTATTAGGTATCTTTTCAAAGTATTAACTTGTATGTTGTTCACCGTATTTGCATGGAATTTGGTATACGTAGATTTAAAAACAAGAATGCTTACAAAATATTCATTGTACCATAAGTCAGTTATAATTAAAAAAAAAAAAAATAATTACATGAAATAAAAACTAGGGTATGTTTTTTTTCGAACTGACTACGCTATTGACCTAGCAAGGTTTTAACAGCTTCACCGGACTACACAAACTAGGGTATGCTTGGCCGTGAACACAGCTGGTATGTTATAGTCCTAGTAAAGCCGTACAAATTTGTACTAGAGAATTATAACAACGTTTTTTATGAACTTTTTCCATTAGGTATATCAGAATAATATACATATGTCCTATATCAATATTACTTATATTTTATGGTTAAATTGCAGGGCCTATGTCATTACCACGTTTAACTATCTACGACAAATAAACCTCAAATTAACTTTTTTGGCATATCTCCAAATGATGCCGGTATTCACAGGAGGCATAAAAATAAAAAGGTAACAAGTACCTATATTAAAATATTTGGGGAAAAAATGGATGTAATAAAATTACGTTTAATAATATTACACATGGGCTAGAATTAAAATGTTATATTATTAATAAATAGCAATTCTTTTCATGGACTTTATTGTAAAAGGCTTTTTTTTTTCATCGCTTCACAGCTTCATCGAACTATTGAGGCCAGCGCTGAAGGCACTCAGCCGATTTGGGATGTTTGGGCGACTAACTCAAGGGTGCACTGCACATCTCGGCTTGGGCTGTCGCCTGTTTTTGTAAAAGACTGTAGTTATTCAATCTATAATAGCGATTATATTATAACTACTTAACCCCTATGAAAAAGCTTAATGATATACAACCTCTGGAAAGTCTTCTATACACGAGTTAAATTCTCGACAAAATCGCTACACCCGTTGCAAAGATTCCCCCAGACAAACCCACAAATATTTAAATTTTATCTATATTGTGACCTTAAATATATGTGATACCTAATCTTATTAGATTAGACATATTATGACCTAAGATCGTAACTTACTAAGCCTTGAGGAGAACTAGCTCTAAAGTACAATATATATACTAGATTTTGTTGACAGATTTTTTTACTTGAAGTAAGTAGTTAGACATGGAGTTTCCCTACCACGATGTTATGGTTAACTCATGATGTATTTCTTCCTAGATAGCTTTTTTTCTACTAACTAACTAATCTAATATTTATGTCTTCAGAGGCAAAAAGGCACGATAATGAAAATTTAAAAATATATGATTTATGGTCGAATTTCGACTACTATTTCCAATAAATACATCCTGTTTCTATACTGATGTATAAGAAAGCGGCTCATATTCTTGTAAAAATGTATGTGGGATCTTCTCAATAACACGCACAATTTTAATTACTCGGATACAAGGATGTATGATTTTTGTTATAGAACAATTGCTTAGACATAATTATGTTCCTGCTTGCTCAGTATTTGGTCTCAATATTATCATTACATAACCGTCTGGACACAATGGGGTGACAATAATAAAATTTTAAACCAGCAAAATCTTAGTTGTTGGCAATGACATGTTTAGTCTATCACGATACGATACTCTAATGAGAAGTTACTTACTAATGTATTCCCAAAACAATAATAAAAATGGCTAATTTAGGAAACGTTAAAACTTATATTCTTACGGCATGCCAAACCAACATTAGTTTGTAGCCAAATTGTTTCTGTTTACCAGTTTCATTAATAATGTTCATCAATCAAGCAGTTGGAAACGACGCCATAACGTGAATGAAATGGAAAAACTTTTAACGATATGTTGGTGATTTAGTTTTTGGCTGTACCGAAATGAAATAAATGCCTGTGTTATAAATAAACTAAGCCGAATCCAATAGGTTGTACATTTTATTATCACAATAGCCTATACCTGCAATTCTGTCTGTATTGGTAATTATTTTAACTCTATATTCTATGTACAGAGAAAAAAAGGCAAATTGATAGTTTTTTTTTATATCATAGGAGTCACACAGACAGGCGAATCACCTGATATTAAATGATCACCGCCGTCTATAGACACTAGCAACACCAGGGGAGTCGCAAGTGCGTTACCAGCCTCTGTTTGGGTGGAAAGGGGGAAGGGGAAGGATTAGGGACGGGGGCAGGAGGGGGAGGAGGAGGTTGTTGGAGAGGAGAGAAGAGGGTATGGGAGGTAGGCCTCTGGCACTCTCACTAACCGAACGAAACGCAACAATGCAAGCACTGTTACTTGACGTTGGTGTTTCTGTGGGTCGGGTGGTACTACCCCGGACGAGCCGACCCATTCATACTGAAACCGGTAATAGCTTCAGCGTGGCTCTACCACCTATGAAATGTAATTGCTTGCCCACTTCACTTTTAACTGAATGCCTAGTGCTTTTAAAAATACCGTAGTTTATTAATACTGTAATAATTCTATTATCAATGAAGATATCGCGGTAATTTTCCTTTTAAATTAAGTCCAAGATATTTGAATCCGATACATTACTCTTAATATAATAAAAAGTAAATTAAAATATAAACAATGTTTGGATATAATAGTTGATTTAATATGAATATAGTTAAATATATCGAATAACCAGTTCCTGCTCGTGTTTGCTTTTCTAAAGTACCTACTACTTTCTGCTCGTAGTTTCGCTCACAAAAATGTGGATTTAACTTATACCAAGGAAACGGTACTCTTTTCTAAGTAAAAAGTACTGAGAGGTACTGACTATTCTTTCCTGTATCCCTGTCAAAATATATGCTAATCGGTCCATTAGTTAATGTGTGAAAGTGTATCAAACAGACTAACGTTCACATGCATAATTTTACTACGCATTAAAAGAAATAAAGTTCATGATATATGTCAAATCGAGAGAATAAATAAAGGCTTTTCTATTCGTGGATGATATGGAAAATAATTGTTGGAAAAAAAAATGGTATCTTCAAAGCTCGTCTATAGCTACTAAAGAAATCGGTTCAGAAACAGCGAAGAAACAGGCACTGAACTGATTTATCTTCTTTTATTTATCTCCTCAATTCTGTGATGTATTTTAGTATCCCTCAAAATAGCCCTCTTAATCAATTTTGACAAAATATTTTTTAGATGTTTTTAGTTTTAACAAAGTAAAATATCTTTTGAACGATTAATAAAAAAAAATCAAAATTTACCAAGTGTGCTATTTTAAGGGATACTAAAATATATCACAAAATTGAGGAGATAAAATAAATTTTTTTTCAAACCGTCCGATTTTATACATTACTCATTTGAATTAAGTTCACATGCGAGAAGACGTTATCATATCATATGCAAGTAATGTCTCGCTTGCCAGTAACGTTCAAATAGAGAACGTCACAGAGTATGGCCGCACCTGTGTGTATATTTGCACTCTGGTATCGACTTGTCTTCGAAATATGTATTGTACATAAATGTATCTGTGGGACATACGAGGCTTTAATATATTGCTGGAGGTTGGAAGCTAGCTATTTTTAAGATGTTAATTTCGTGGTATAACGTTGTAAGTGTAAGTACTGATCTACCACGAAACGAAATTCGTTGATACTTTTTGTTATTTTTGACTCTAGTAAGTTTATTTAGTGCTACAAAACCCTTCCAGTTATTTCTTCAGTCACACTATATCAAGTTAAAACCTTATACTTAATCTCCATTATAAAGCGTTGATATTTTTTATTATTTTCATCGTATAAATAATATAATAAATTCCGAAGGTCTGTCTGTCTGCTTGTTACATTTTCATGATTAAAACACTAAATGATCCACAGTGGCCTATGTCATAGAGATACTTTGGGGCATACAAAAGGACATAGGCTATTCTCATCTTGAATATACCGAAAAACATGTAGACGGAGTCGCAGGAAAAGTTAGCTTACCTAACATAAATAAACCATTTTGATATATAAGCCTGAACTATGGTAGATGTATGCTGGATATAAATATATCAAACTATATATACAGCCTAATCTGTCCTATATACCTGACAATGTGTATACAAAATCCATAATCATCGGTGAGTATAGCGTGAAAACGTAACAAACAAACTGACATTCACATTTATATTGTATATAGAAATCAAGCGGTACTTAAACGCCATAAACCGATTACTGCATAAAATAAAATGATATAAGGAGTTAGATTAATCCTAACACAACTAACCTACCTGTATGGTGTGATACTGTATCAAAACTCCATCAGTAGCGTATCAAATTACATATGCAATCCTAACACAATAGCGTTGACAACTGATGCATGCCAAAGCCTTCCAAAGACCTGCCACGTATCTGACACCATCCCGGGATACGTATTCAACGAGGCTATTCAATAAACACGATGCAACACCGCACCACAATGCGCCATGTTTATCCAACACAGATAAGCCTTCTCGAGATTGCATGAGTGTAATATTGTTGAATGGACTAGAAACATCTTCATTTGTAATCGTGAACAGTTCTCAAGAACATGAAAGCTATTGTTCTAGTGGACCTAACTTGAAATCCGTATCAACCTTATCCATTGATTGAAATTAACATAACATACAAGTTGTTACAAAACAAAGCTGTTGTTTCATGTCTGTTTGAACACGCTATTTTCTGGAATATGGTCAGATAAAATTGTTTTGAATTTGATAATTTATTTATTGAGAAAGTTTAGAGGCTATCTAACATCTCTGTATAACTCTTAAGTGTAGAGCAATTATCATACAAAATGTAGATCAGAAAGTACGCTAGGTGGAATTTGATTAATCTTGTTGGTTAGCTGTGACAAGAACGGGAAAGTTTAAGTGTTTGAAGCTGTGAAAAATAGCTTGTCTAAAAATATATGTTATTAAACGTTGATCAACGGTCGAATGCATGTTTAAATTAAATTGAATAATTAATACCATTGCATTTGTTCATCAGTTTTCTAACTTTAAATTAAACTTACTCTAACAATTTAATAATTGTAGTTATTTACAATCTTATGGAAAATTGCTACCATTAAAAGATGGTATTTGAATCCATGTAATCTATAATTGACATATTTTTAATTATGCTTTTAATTTGGCGGATGATTCAATTATTTCTCATTAGAAATACTTTTGCATACTTTTGTTTATTTAGAGACAACTATAGTAAAACATTTATTAAGCTAGACAGTAATGAAGTTTTACGATCTACTTTTTAAGAAAGCTTCTAATTTGTACAAGTGTACATTCTTAGGAAACCTTCTATCCAAGTTATATCATCTGGGTTTAGTATTCTTAGTAGTGATAGTAGATTACATTCCATACAAGCGCATGGCCAACTGCCAGGACTCACAAATTCAGCTTAAAATAGCTTAGCTCTTATTTGTTTACCCAATTACTTTCATACTTCGTCCTTTACCATTTTCATGTTAGTACACTTTTATTTACTTTCTTTCTGATTAAATTTATCGACTAAATCTATATAGTGTAAACAGGCTAAGATAAATCAATTCACTACATTGTCTCCTGTGTTTCTCTACCGATTTTCTTTTGTTATGTTTAATAATTATCCCTGAACTTTATAATTATGATTAAAAAGAATTTGAAAATCATTTTATTTTTATACCATCGACCAATTATAACATCGCGCCTTATATCTAAAATGTACAATATTTGTACAATATTCAGTATAAATAATAATATTAATTCGTGAAGGAAAAGTTTGTACTTATTATGGTTGCATTTCGACAATTGGATAACTATTAGCTTGTATAAATATACATATACTGTGTAACTGGTTACTCGTTAGCAATATTTTTACAGGATACTTAGTACTTGATCAGGTACTAAGTCAATTAAAAAATAGATGCTTATAATATTTGACCTAATAATATCTAGAAACTGCAAAAATTATATTATCGATCATCGATGTTGATGATAATTATCGATGTTCAAAAATTGACACAAATCCTACTTAACGTTATATAGATTACATAACTACTACACAACATATGCAATATGAAAAAAGTGTGTTACAGTATTAAAACAAAGAAAAAATAAATTAAACATTTCAATTTTGAGTTTTTGGCGGGATTTTAGTCTGTTATGTAGTGAAGTTTATATTTTATTCATAATATTGTATTATTTGATTTTATATTTTGCAAATTTGGTGGAGTTTTACGTAATATAGTTAGTTTTTTGTGTATAAGTGAAATGAATAGAAAATAATACCACTGAGCATGAAAGTCTGAGATGCCTCAAAAACTTCTTGGTAGGTTACAACAACGGAGCCACCATCTTGTTGGAACATTGAAAAAATCACACGATGCTTGTAATATTATTAACTACACGACAATGGCAGTAGTAATCTGAAAGATTGGTTGCCACCAATAACGTTAAAAGAAAATCCAATTTTTTGTTCTAGTTGAGGCCAAATACACACAAGAATATATCAATTATGATATGTAAATTGTCACAAAATGAAAGCCTGTAACGCAAAGGACAATGTTGGCCTATGTTAGGTCTTGCTAATGGTAAATTAAAAGTTTGCCAATTTAAGTTATTTCGTAACCATTGCATTTAGGATTAATTATTTCTCCTATTAGATCGAAATCTAATAAATATTTCTTCTTGTTTCAGGTATAAGCTTGTATATTCGGGTCAGGTAGCGTTTAAATTCAACGTTGTGATTGGATTTAATATAAAACAAGATCGGATAAAGGTAAGCTTGGCGTCGTTAACGTAAACAAAAGATTCCCAACGAAAAGACGCGGATAACCTTGAGAGGAAATAAAACGGAATTTTGTAAGTCTGTTCACCTTTTTAATGTTTGGAAAATAATCTCGAAATTTCCTTTTTTTACTTATTCTACTTAAATTTTAAAGGTGAGAGAGTAACTACATTATCTCTATATATAATAATAATGTAAGTCTAACGAGTCTGATTTTTTTACATTTTCGTAAAAAAAAATGTTGCAGGTATCCCGGAATAAGTAATAAATATATTTTAATCATTTTTAGTAAATAAAGTACTACGTTCACAAAAAAAAATGAAATCATTGAGTATAACCTCGAGTAACAGTTAGTCTTTGTTTCATTAGAATGGGTCCATTCTATCAACGATTATTGTAAATTGAATGACGGATCGAATTAAGTATGAGAAAAGAGTAGGTAGGTAAATGCAATTCGAATAATTGGGTTAGTATTTTTTTTTTTTCGAAATGAAATGGCTGTTGACCTGGAATGGTTTTCACAGCTTCACCGAACTATAAAAATTCAGTTAGTAGGTTCATCCATCGGGTCGTGGACGTTCCGGCGTGGGACCTTGTGGATTATAACCTAAAGATGGCCATAAAGGACTAAAAAGAAACTGCTATAAAAGCAACAACGTCATTAAAAAATCCATCCTAAAATACTAAATAGTTAAAGGAAATCACAAAAAGAAATAAAATAAATAAATACAATAATAAAAAATAAATGAAAAACACCCAATAGTTGCTCATAGATTTTTGACGTATACAATAAAAAAAAACGAAAGCAAAAAATAAGTGCGGACTAAGAGTCTGCAGAATAAAAAAAAAATATAATTCAGTCTCTTATAGAATCAATATAGTATATAATTCATAAATATTATCCAAGATACAGTAAACGAACGACTTTTTTGACATTAAGTTCCATGCGGATGCAGTCGCGGGCACAGTTAGTAGAAGAAAAATTCCAATGTGATTTATTTATTTATTTTAGGGTCGTCAACATTACAATACATTAGTCAATATATAAAAAGTAGGACTACTGTGATACATTATAGATGTAGTCATATTTACAGATAACCACGGCATGCTTTAACAATAAATTAAATATTAAAAAATTAAGTATCAAATTATTTTACATATTTGAAGATTTAATATAAAAATACAAAAACAAAGAAATTGAAACGGAAAGAGAAATAAAATATTAAAACTAATTGATAATCTATAATTATATTTTAAAATATTATGGATATAACAAAGTAAGAGAAAGAGATAATAAAGAAGTACGTAACCGATTATGACTATATTTTGTGAATAGACTGATAGGCCTCTATCGCTGTTTTGAAATGAGTTCGTTTAGTTGAAAAAATGTCGCATGTTTTATGGAATGAGTTATATGACCTGCATATTCTGTTGACCGGAGAGTAAAAGCCTAAATTAGTATATGAATGAGAAATGTAAAATGGTACGTATTTGTTAGATTTATGATCATATCTATCTAAATTTTACGAATTTTCTCTTAAACTTTATTTGGGAGAGTTCATACACAAGGATGCCAAAATATTCAGCTATTTAGATATTTATGAAAAATTAAACATAAACACGGTTTCAGTGTTAACACATTGGAGTGTAAAGATATGCAACTTTGTAGGCTAACATGCGGCCGACAGTACACCGTGGAATTTTAGTCCGTGCGAGTCGGACATAACCCACCCTCTCCTCCGGGAGAGTGGGTATCCGTTAGGGATTTCCCCACGTTAATAAAAAAAAGGTTGTAGAGCCACACTGAAGCTATAACTAGTTTCAACATGAATGGGTCGGCTCGTCCGGGGTAGTACCACCCGACCGAGCATTGTTACGTTTCATTCGGTTAGTGAGAGAGCCGGAGTCCCACCTCCCCTGTCCCTTGTCCTTTCCTTCCATCCTCTTCCCCTCCCTCCTCGTTACCCTCTCCCGCTTTCCCACCAATACAGGCTGACAGTGCACTTGCGACTCCTCTGGTGTTGCTGGTGTTTATGGATCATTTAATATCAGGTGATCCACCAGTTCGTTTGCCTCCTATGACATAAAAAAAAAACAAATTTGATTCATTACAGCCCTCGTCAAACTTTTTGGGTGCTCTAAATATTTTTCTTACGCGTGTAGTCAAGAGTTATAGAAAATAAATTTAAAGTAAATATAACAATCCAATATTAATTTTTATTTAAATAGACCGCATAAATCGAGAAATAAAAATAAACATTTTTTCAGTAATAATCACAACCATAAACAATGCTTACACACTAATGTGTTTAATCTCATATCGGGAATATTGTTCCTTTAAATTATTTTTTCTGTGATTTTATATAAAATATATAATTTGTTCTAGCAAATAAGTGTTCGTCAATGTTTACAAATACAGAAACAAAACAATACTATGTAAATTAAACGATTTAATTTAATGATATAACTTTTGAATACATAAATTAAAATACACACCAGAAAGTCAATACAGAGGAAATCTATTACACAGCTTGTCTTTCTGTTGACTTATTTGCGAATATGCTGAAATAAAGACAAGGCGACGCTTAGTAGTTACGTGTTCTTGAGATCTATATTAGAGTGAGAGAACGAACGTTGTAATGATATGTTCATTGTCTTTGAGAAATCATTAGAAATCGGCAAATTATAGTAAAATTCCCGTCATATCGGCCAAGCCGTTTCGGTTATTACCAGGAACAAACAAACAGACTGACAATTGTTAAAAAAAATTTTGTTAACAAAATTGAGTATACTTTCATATCCGATTATTAAAAAAAATGTTATTTTGATATTACATATGGACACTTCTTTTTTCTCATATGTATAGAATATACAGAAGATTGATATCGTATATGCTTATTTTATATTTGTTGTGAAACTCCTATAGGTGGAAGCCTGATTGTTTGCGTGGCGACGCGAAACACGAACTTTGCTCTATAAAGAAATACTTAAAAACATTTGCAACCCTATCTGTATCTGTAAACATAAGATTCAAACTCTTTTGTTGGCCATTAGTTCTACTAGTGTTACGCGGCACGCGCCGATGACCTAAGGTCCTTTGATAAATGCCGCCAAACATAGCGCCTGCGCCTACTTGAATTTTTGTGTTTTGTATTAAATAAAAATGAATATCTATGTAATAAAATAAATAAACAGTGCTTATTTTATTGAACAAATTTGTAATGTTTTATCTTTTCATTATGCCATAGCTGATTCCTGTCGTAATCTATTATGCATATAATCTATACAAAACAACTTTGATGTTTCACATCTACCAGACGTCCCGTGAGGGCTCAATTTTTTAAAATTTAAACAGTTTTCTTTTTTCCTGCTCTTTTTTTAATTTATAAAATCTAATAAAATGTGTACATTATATTTGAATTAATTATCTATTAGATTACTCGTCAAAAATAAGTTACAGTGTCTGTAAGCAGATACATAATACTATACGTAAGAATTATCGACCCAGTCCATCTTCTACATTATTCATTCGTCCTTATATGTTCAGGGAGAGCCGCTGTGAGACAAAGTGTCGTCTTGCACACTCCTCTCCTTAAGACCTTCATTAGGACTGAAGAGCGCTTTGCTTGTGACGCGCCCTCTTTGTCCTGATGCGAAAAGTTTGTAAACTATATTGTTTGATTTTTTTATATAACACTAAACTCACATGTATGTTAACTATATTTATTGCTATCATATATTCCGTTTCGTTGAATTTATTATTTAATTAAGCAAAATTTATGCTAATCCATACATATAGTAAGAATGTGAATCTAACGTGTATGTAATTTTTAGATTCTTGTTCGAATAAGTAATGAAATAAATTTCAATCATTTTTAGAAATGTCTGTCTGTATGTCTATAGTACATACGTTCAGGATAAAAGCTCACCAAGAAAACCATAAAACATATCCTCGAGTAACATTTAGTCTTTCTTTTATTAAAATCGGTTAAGTCTATCAAAAGTTATTGTAATCTTATTGACGAGACGACTTAAGTACCAGAGAAAATTTGATAGTAATTAAGCGTAATACATTCAGATAGAATACAGAGGAAGTCGCGGGCACAGCTAATACTATACCTGTAACTACCGAGTATGTCATCCTCTTTGGAAGACTAACAGAAACTTTTATGATATTGTAAATAGAATGCCGTTCAAATAATTGATCAAACAAATGAAATATCGCGTGCCTGTGTAAATACCATATATGGTCATGTAAATAAACAGTCTATCTTACGCACTTCGAGTATTATTACGCTGTCCGTCAGGATTTCTACAGTAGAGAGCCGTAGCTCCTACATACGTATATATGTCTATTCTATGACCAGATTAGGCACCCCTCGGCAGCGGCTCAAACCTAGGTCCGTTCCCTCGGCGTGGAGCCCTTGAGAGCGCTGCTCGCGCGATACACTCACACGAAATCTTACATCACTGCAACAGCAGCACACATATCCTTCACACACGTGCACGCATACACGCTTACACATGAAAGTGGAAGGGTTTTGTTCCTTTCCCTTATAGAACTGAAATAGTTTAGAATATTATCTGATACAACATATATATAGTTGTTGAGGTATTATGCTTGGTACACATATATGTTCCAACAACTCATATATGTATGAATAGTTAGCTTAGGTCAGCTCAGATAGATCGCGAATTGTACGTATCAGGTAACAGCCCAAGTCGAGGTGTGCCGTGCACCCTTCAGCTAGTTGCCCAAATAGAATCGGCTGAGTGCCGCAAGCACTCGCCTTAGTGGTCCGGTGAAGCTGTTAAGACCTTGCTGGGTAGCGTGTTTGCAAGCATAGTCAGTTCGAAAAAAAAAAATCTATTCTATGTATATAGTCATTTAGATGGGTCTAGAACTTCAATAAATAATAGTGACATTAAACTGCTCATTTACATCTATATTCAAATAATAATAAAAAAGTAGCATCTAATTTACGAAAGCTATGAATAAACATGTATTTGTAAATAAAATCAAATTTTATTGTACCTCCTTTTACCTTGTATAAAGATTGTTACAGAAGTAATATACTCTTTATAGAGTCTATGATATTATGAAATAAATAATTAATCTATTCCGTTCATTAGGTAATAATAGATGACGTCTGTAACTACGTTCATGTGACATAATTTAATCCTACTACTTGACGCCTATAGACAAGCATAATAATCTGTGGCCAATATTCTTCCTCGAAACCAATACTATATTCGTCTGAATGCCACATTACATTACCGGTTTTCAAGTGATGAGTGGTTTTCTTTTTCTTTTTTTTTCTCGAATTGACTGTGCTATTGGCCTTAATTCTTTGGCCTTTACAGCTTCACCGGACTACTGATGAGTAATGAGTGGTCAAATAGCTGTGCCCGCGACTCCATCCGCATGGAACCTAATTTAATAAAATCATTTAAATGTTTTTTTTTTTTTCGAAATGAGAACCCTGTTGACCTGGAAAGGTCTTTACAGCTTCACCGAGCCATTGAGGTGAGCGCTGCAGGTACTCAGCAGATTTGGGATGTTTGGGCGACTAACGCAAGAGTGCACGGCACACCTCGGCTTGGGCTGTCACCTGTTTTGTGCAAAAATCGCGACCTATCTGAGCTAACCTAAGCTAAGCGATCTAGATATACGTATATAAGTTATTGAAACATGCATGTGTACCAAGCATGCCTGCCTCAACAACTCCTATATGTATTTTGTGTCGGAAAAAATCTCTAAACTATATAGGATAGGTTAGGATAGGGAAGAATAAGGGTAGAACTCTTTGTCGTTTATTTCTCTGCAAATGAAAAACAGCGAGTAAGCGTGTCGGCGTGCACGTGTGTATATGTGATGTGTGTGATGTAGCAGTGATGTAAAGTTTTGTGTCACTGTATTGCGTGAGCAGCGTACTCAAGGGCTCCACGCCGAGGAAACGGACCTAGATCATTTGAATGTATTAAGTCCATTTACTTATCTACTTTTCTCTCGTACTTAACTCGAACCATCATTCAAATTACAATAACGTTTGATAGAGTGGACTGATTTTAATAAAACAAAGACTAAATTATTCTTGAGAACATGCTTTATGATTTGGTAAACTTTTATTGTAAACTCAGCAGTTTAGCAATGATGCGTGATCATATTAAAAGCCAGACAGACATTTCTAAGAATGCTTGAAATGTTTTTTATTAATTATTTCCAGACACATGCACCAATTTTTTTCACGAATATCGAAAAAGTACATACACCTTAGATTTACATTCTTATTATATGCGTAGATATAAAAAAGATTAGATTAATTTCATCCAATAAGAAGACACTCCAAGATTGTTATCACCCCATTTTTTCATGTCACGAACAAACACAGTATGTATATATTCTGACTCCCCGTAGTCACTTATTACCATATCCTTCAAATATATCATAGCGTTCCGAATATTTTATGCTGCCGGTATCAAACAGCCGTTTTGTGGTAATGTCCTCATTTGATGTATAGCAGTCAGAAACAGTCGGGGTCTAAATATCTTGCTATTATGTATATTGTAGCCACATTAAGATGTAACGTTACAGAAGGGCGGCTCTTAGTGTTTTTTCTTTGCGTAACCACGACATAGATTGCTTCGTCGAGAAACATAACGCTTTACTGACCAAGAAACTTATTACAATTATGAGTGTTCATTTATTTCAATGGTATCGAAACGCAGGAAGTACACTTTTACTAGAAGCATGATTTCGTTGGTTCTACATCAAATGAGGTTATATTTATTTTTCTGCAAAACTGGTTCCAAAAATGGTTTGTGAATTATATGGAATGTAGCTGAATGTAGCTCCCGTTCGCATTGTTGGGCGATAAAAAATTACAATAGGTCTATGGAATTACAAATAGCCTAGAACCATCGTTGAAAAATCCTACACCAAAAGATCATAGCCCTATGTCGACATATTAAGTAGTTTTAACTAGATTGAGCCACAAAATAACTGTATTTAAAGTACATATTCGTATGTATAAATAGACTATAATCATAGAAAACAACATATAACCATTTCACTGGTTTTTAATCAAAACGAGGTAATAATATAAGTTATTTAAACAAAGAAAAAAATTACGAACAGAAATAATAAGGACTGGTATATAAGTAACCATGAAAAACCCAAAGGAAAGAGTGCAAATAATTTTGTATGAATTACAAATGAATTTTCTAGAGTCGTTCAAAAAACTCGTACAGCGAAATCTCCTGCCATGGCTACTTCGTTAAATAATATAAGGAACTGCGGAGGTTCGCGAATTGCGGGAACAGACTCGTACAAGAGCCACCGGAGCCGCTTGAATTTGCAATTTCAAGGCGTTCGTTCTCTTACAATTTGCTTATACCGAGCTCCGCGTTGGGCGCCATTTCATGTAATTCGGTCCACAGCCGCACTAAAGTTAAGTAATCGCACACAGTAGCGAAGTTCCGACTGCCAGCCTTACATGAGTTTCTTATTTTTGGCATGGTTTCAAATTAGCAGCCATAGAGAGTCATTTTTTCTATGCACTGTCGACACCACAAAGAATTTTACATAAGTATTTGCCTGTTTAAAAATACCCTTGTATCAAGTACATTTACTTTAAACGACGGTTGTTCTTGTAAAAAACGTGGTATACAAAATGTATTTAAATATCTACTAAATGATTAACTGTTTCAAACAATACATTTTAAAATGAATATGCATATATATAAGATATTTAAATTTGACATCGTAATGTTTGAACAGAAAAAGGTCACTAGCTGATAAAATTAAGAATACTTTATATATTTCACAGACTACAATATTGTATATTTTTTCAAAAACTTGCAATTATATCATTTTTAAATGTATTTGAATAGAAAGAATAGAATTCAGACTAAAAGTTTCGAAATTGTCGTTTTGTTTATTTATAAGTGACATGCCCTGATTATGTAGTCCGATGAAGCTGTTAAGACCTTGCTGGGTCAATAGCGTTGTCAGATCGAAAAAAAAGCCCTGATTAAAATTGATTGCACGTTTGTGTGTGTTTAAGTATCTACATCTAGATACATGATTAAAACGAGGATTGATTGATTAAACGCAAACCAAAAAATCAAAAAGGGATCTAGAATAGACTAACAAGAGTAAGATGAATTTACAATATAAATTTTACATACAGTATTAAATTCTGATTTATTCCTTATCTAAACTAAAACTAATCTTATCCAAATAGCACAGGAAACTAAATCCATGTTCAATATTTTATGAGCAATAACAGTAACTAAATCGAGAATCTCGGCGGAGGTCGACCCTTTCCTTTAATTTTCTCTCCAATAATGAACGAGCGTTGACCTGCCTTCGCAGGCTGCACAAAATTTCATTTTAATACCTACGGGGCTGTCCACTATCCGTCTAACGAAGTGGCCTAACAAAACATAGCGGCCTGCTACCGAGGAGATTAAAACTCGCTTATAACGTGTTTGTTCACGGTTAACGATTTTAATATCTTCTAGTTAGCATACGGGTAACAAGTACTTCTAAAAGCAATTGTCTTAATAGTACAATTACGACAATTTCACTTTATGCAGATTCATTAAGATAAAGAGTGCGACCGTTCGGAAGTTGGCCCATTACTAACGAAATCATAATGGGACATCCAACATTCTTCAATGTCTACAATTGGAGTAAAATTCGCTGCAATTTCACGAATTGTCGTTGGCGGTTATTATTCGGCGAGTAAGCGGGAATTTGTCTCTCCAGGACATTGCTGGTTTTGTCCTGGAGTTTTGCGTAAATTCGCATGGTTCGCTGGTTCCTTTCAAAAGTCGCGGTTGGTTTTACGCTTTCGGTGGTATTGTTCGTGGCGTTTTGGCTTTGAATTTTAACTATCAGAATACAGAAGTATGGCTGGGGTATATAATGTTTTACCGACGTAGTTTGCACTTGAGTAATTATTGTGCATTTTTGGAAGAGTTCATTTTGTAGACGCTTTTGTTGAATACAGTATAATAAGAAGATTATTTTTAAGTTAAGTAGTGTCCACGTTATTATCTAAAGCTTCAAGCAAGTTACAGTTTATGATAAAAGTTGAAAATAACACAAAATAACATGGGGTCCTTCAAGCGTAACGTGAAAAGACATTTACGCAGGCCGGCATGACAGCAACGACCGCCGAGGGATGGCGTGTCTCTCACTATCAGGCACAGTGCAGTCACTTTGCTGTGCTACAATAAAATAAAATATCATACATATAATACAAGAAAGTTTGTGAGGGTGCATTGATGTTTGTTACTCTTTCAGGTAGAAACTACTAAATGGATTTTGACGATAATAGCTTATGCTTCAAAATAACAAATAAATTAAAAGACGATTCGAATGCTATTAGAGATAATTGAGAATTAAAATAAATAGTAGTGATATTGTAACGCTACAACATAGTAAATCGTGAATACTTCGTCCAGAGCCTCATACTAAGTTCAGGATAGTTTGCTCAAATTTAACCCCACTAAAACATATGTATAAACTAAAACATAAAATTTCCGCTCACACCCCTTACGATCTCAAAAGATATTGACATTCTCGGCTCTGACATCTCAGTACAGTTTCAAGCCATCTAATAGTATAAAGTATAAAGTCTAATAAAGTCAACTTGGTATCCAAAACGTTCGGTGTATTTAATTCAATTTTGGTACTTTATCCCTGGATAAAAATTTTAATCCTTAGAGGGAATACTCGCTTAACAACTTTAGTTATTTAACTTGACCCAAAGATGACCTGTAATAATCACTGACATTGGCTTCCAATAAATTGTTCAATATAATTCCTGCAATCTCTTTCCACCATTGGATAGCTCGACATTCGCAGCAAGTTTATCTTTCTCGAGTTCTTCCTTACTCGAGATTTACCAAAACTTCTACAGTATGAGGTCTTTTCGGAAAAAAGACATTGACTGCATTGGCTCTTTGCTATCAGACGGATGGAACGACTGTTTGTGTGCCACAATCGTGATATATACAATAAATAGTGAAACTTTCTATTATATTTAAGGATAGGAAATCCTTTGATTCTCCAATGGATAACAATACTTCTGAAATTCACAAAACAGTCGGTAATACTCTATAACAGAGGAGCGTCCCTTCTAAAAAGGGAAAATCTTTACGTAAACAAACATTCGTGTATTGAATTCGTTCGGTCTTTTATCTAGTAATTATTCTATCCGCGTGCTTGACAACAAAGGAAAGGTTATTACGGTTCACAAATGAGATACATTTTGGTAATAGTCTCTCTAGTAATATGTTTATAATTGAAACGCGCCCTGTGATGTAATAAGTTATTAGAGCATGAGAAAAACATGGTGTCCTTAATTACTACATTATATTATCAATTTTCAGAACCACTCGCATTGTTTAGATGGATCAAATTATGTTATAATTTAATTTTTCAATAGCAACCTCCGATGGCTTCGTTCCAGTTTATCTGTACCAATGTTACAAAGCTTAAAATACTATTTGTTTTATTATTTCTTCGTAGTTCCTAATCACTATGTCATATTCGAAAGAAATCTGTATTTTATAGCCTAATTATTGTAGAAGTATGTAGATTATGTAATCTAAGTCTGGAATAATCACCAGTACCTGGAAGAACGAGCGTAGCTCGGTTCTCTAAAAAATATTTTTAAATTCAAATAAATTGTTAGGTATACCTCACATAATTATCATTTCTTACCAAAAAAAAATATCTTATTTGCTGTCACTTGGATTCGAACTGGAGTTAGAAGGATTTTCAAAGCAGCCGATTTCCATCTGAGCTATTTTTATTTTGACAGCGGCGGCGAAGTATGCGTTTATATTGTAGCTATATTTTTTTATTACCTGAAAACTCAGTTTAAAAAGTTTTAGCTAAATCGATTTATCGTCCCCAAAACCACCTACATACTGAATTTCACGAAAACAGCTATCGCCGTTTCTGAGATCCTGAATATATAACAATATAATAATATACAAGAATTGCTCGTTTAAAGGTATTAGATA